>KZ063612.1:0-32680 GCA_002091835.1 Anopheles maculatus
CTTTTACAAGGAAAAATGTAAAGCAAAACTAGGTGGTCCTATTGATTTGTCCGACACTGTAAACCATAGCCATAGGTGGATTTAATCGTCAATTTCGAAATTGTGATCGTTTTAGAGAAATCTAGTCGTCTGCCGTCAAAACGCATGTGTTGAAATAGGCGAGTTACCCTTGAGAACAGTTTTTTCGAGAGATTATTATGGTTTATGGCTTTTAGTTCCCATTATGGATCAGTAATTCAGAAGTCAAAACAGATAAAACAAAAACTGTAAGAAATTAACCAATAACAAGAAGAAATGATAGAAACTGCAAAAGCTATGCTCAAATATCGGTTAAAATACAAACAAGGGCGTCATACTCGTCGCTGGGTAGAAACCAGCTGTGTATTGTACACATTACAATTTACTTCTTACATGTGTTGCAATAGCATTAGTATTAGTCTACCAATAATAGTATTAGTGAAGAGAGCAAATAAAAGAGTAAGACAGTTGTTCGGTCCCACACGCGCCAAACAATACATAGTTGTTAAGAATAAAAGCTCATAAGTTCCTACACCCTTAAAATTAATAATGACAAATCAGAAGAAATCAAGAACATCAAGCAATAAAAACTATATCGTAAATTATGAACAAAAATATAAACCAAAAGGAAGTCGTATTATAGCGCTAAAGATGCAACACAAATTTTTGGCGTCAATGCTGCATGTGCAACAATTAGTAAAACCAAAGATCGCTATTGGCAAAAGAAAGTAACGACGGACACAGTGTAACAGATGGAAGCCTTTCGTAATTAAAGGATAGACAATATTAAGAAACATTTTAATAATGCACTATAGCATTTCAACGTATTCCTGCAGGCAGGACAAACGCTTGCTGTTCAATTTGCAACGAAATAGAAAAGTTTTTGTTCTTCGAGATCAAACTGTAGTTCCGAATACTTTTTTTATGCACAGGAAAGCATTGAAATTATTGGAAATTTCAAATAATGGAGGGTATTTTCAGTTGTAGAATTTTAAGTATAGAATGCATTCGAATTTAGGGAACTTTATAACCAAAACACAAGGAAAAAATGGAAATGTTTCATAACAGCAATTGCAATATATGGTTATAAAACGTAGAAAGAAAATGCATTGTCCAACATTTCGCTAGGCCCTGTGATTGTCTTTGTATTAATGAATCTAATACCCATCTCTCTTTATAAACATTTCATCCCCAATACTCGTAACTAAACTTTTTTATCAGCACAGTCATCGAACTGAAAAGCTGGAAGACTACGGACAAAGGAGCTATGCGCTTGAATCGAATGCGGTCGAACGGGGTCATTGTGAAATTCCAGAAATTTTAATGTCCCTTATGGAAATGAAGCATGCCGTGTATAATGGTCCACAAGAAAAGATCGGTAATATGCTGTGACTACAACTATCGGCTTTTTCTTAAAAACGTATCCCGCCACGCCATCCATTCACACGGAACGAATGTGGAAACGGAGAGAGAGGCAAAGTCGTAAAAGTGAGTGGAACGATGGATCTCGGACGTTGTAAATCATATCGTCTGGGGCTGGATTTCTGCGCTCAATGCAATTCTTCGTTCACCGTTGTGTATCCAACGTGATCAGTGCCGATCGATTCTTCTGTGCTTTTGCGACGAATCTCTGTGCGGACTTTGGTGATTGACTATCTTCGTGTGCAGCCGGATTTGCACACGACCAAGGAGTGTAGAAGACAGTCTGCCCTCGAGCATTTTATGTGAGGTCACTGCTACCCAGGAGTGCTACGAACACCGAAGCCAGAATTATGCACAGCAAATGTCTGTAGTTTTACCACCATTTACTTTCGCATTTAGTAGTCGCAAAATGGTTTGGCTTGCATGAGATGAAAAATCCAACATTAGCATTTACTCTTCAACTTACAACTAGCAAGTATGCTCATTAATATTTTTACTGTGCAAGCGGAGTCGTGACTTATTGTGGCTGACACATTGCAATTAACCACAGTTGGTTATATGTTTGAGTTGACCACATCAACTGTAAATCATTCATTTTTGAACTCCTTAAAACTGAGATGCGAGGTTAACGTTCGTTATTATTGTCTTGTGCTGTTGAATTTTATGTTGTTAAACATTGGGATAAATTTGATTGCCTTCTTGTTTTGGTTACCGGTCCTTTTTTTTCTTACAAACCCAAAAATATGTGTATGTTAAAGCTACAAACAATAACATTAAAAGGTATTAATTACAGTCTCATACGCTTTGTTATATAAAATGCATATTTGTAAAGTTGCACAGGTTTTTTTTAAAGAAAGAAGTTAAAGTTAGACTGAAGCAACTTTAATTGTAATTTAACATGCTTTAATTCTTCAAATTACCCTCAGAAGGATTGCGTTTAATCGGAGTTTATTTATATTGCTCTACTTTAAAGGTGCCAAATCAAAACCAGAACTCCAAAATTCAGTGATATGTGGGGTGAAAATGTACTTCAAATGTCCAGTAGTTACTACAAATGTCAAGTAGATAGAAGCCATGCAAAGGATAGCATACAAAAAATTGCCCTCTCAAAAACTCGATCTCAAAAAGAGAAAGTCTCTTAAAAGAGACGAATGAAGTCTAATGGCTCAAATTCTCTATAAACAAATTAATGAATCCATCAGCGAACATCTAGACTTGTTCCTCCTCTTTTCCAAAATTCGTCAGCGATTGAAAGAAGGAATTCGCATGCCAAACTTTAACGTGGGCTGGCCTGGTTTCATCCCTGACATAGGTAGGGCTAAAGTATGGAGTTACTGAGATCCAAATAACGATTGCCTCCACCCTATTGCGCTGGCCAAATATATGAACAAAATAAATCTAAGTGATATGATACAGCATAATAATCATGATGAACTGTTGAAAGTTTGCAAACACCTTTAAGATCCTTCGTTGTCCTCTGATACAGCCGATGGTTGATCACGTACACGTCCCGTAGCACACTTATAGCAAAAGCATTCAAATGCATGTCTGTCATCCGACGGATCGATACTGTGAAGAAGATCGATAGACATATAGCCTCTCCTCTCTTCGCATTCCGAAAGTTTTCCTTTCGCGATCCTCCCAACTTACCGATAGTTGATGTGCATGTTTCCGCCGCATGGAATGTAACGATTAGTTACAAACATAATGTTACCGTCCGGCGACAGACGATACTCTACGTTTGCGTCGCACGAATGGTTGAACATGCTGCCCGTAGTAACCAGAACTAGCGCATATGCTACCGAATTCGAAGCGTACTCGTCCTTCGAAGGATCATCCACGGAACAATGCAGAACCAGAGCGTTGACACGAACGATGTGCATATGGCGTACCGTCAGTTCGGCTAGTAGTTCCACAAAGCTGGCCGGTATCTTATGTGCACGCTCGAGCAGCTTAACCAGCGAAACTGCTCTCAGCCCTTCTTTGGTCAACATTTGTCTGCTCACAAGTTTCCGGTTGGTAGACAGTCTGTAAACCTTCCGATAATCTTCCATCGTGTTGGGCGTACTATACTCATCTGCTTTGATGTCAACGGATAGTGTTCGAATGTACGCATCGAGTTCATCCGAAGTACCGGGAAACATTTTATATACACGGATTGTAAGACGCAGAGCGAGAAACTCAATGGTCGTACACTGTGCACGAAGAATTGACATTATGGAACACTCCATTGAATGATATTCCTCGTGGGCGCGGTTACGGCACGTCACTGAACAGAACAACACAAGCGAGCAGGATTCACACGGAATGAGAACGAGCGGTGCGTAGATCAGGCAATAGTGACAACGCATCCAACAGTCCTGTGTAAGCAAACTCACAAATGGTTTCTCGCTTAGAACCGTATTTCCCCTACCGAAAAGCTCTCGAGCGATCAGATGACGGCCAAAGTTCTTATTTTCTTTGCACTCCATAAGGCTGTAGCAGTTCTCCAGCACACAGTCTTTCTGTGGGAACGGTTTCATGGATCCAAATCCTCGAACTCGCGCTCCATCGAATATGGATAGTGCGGAAGAGTCGGATACGAATTGGAATGCATCAATGTCCGCTGCATGAAAAACGTTGTACAAGCAGTAAAAGTCTTCCTCGCTGGCGTATGCGAGATGAGCTCGCTTCAAGTAACCCTCCATAAGTTGCTTGGAATCGGGGATGCTGTAGGCAATCAACATGTTCATCTGCTCAAGTTGATACGTTTTCAGATTCTTCGCGTTTGAACATTCTGACAAATAGCGAGTAATGAAGCGCTCATATTTATTGTAGAACCACATTCCATGGTAGTTATCCTTTAGATTGCTCCAGAACGTGATGATCGGCGTACACGATTCATTCAATATCATTCGCTGCTCAATGATGAACGCTACCAGCTTCCTATCGTTACGACAACTTTTCGATGCCACAAGGTCGGGAGGGCTTTCGGATTCCATTCCGGTTGATTTCGATGCGAAGCTCGTACACAAACACTCACAGAAATAAGCACTTCGATATCACAGTTTCGCACTGACAAATCACAAATGCACAAGTGATCGCGAAATAACTCACAGAAGTAACAATTTCAAGACGCGACACGAAGTAGCACATGCGCAGCGCAAGAATGCTGCAAACAGAATAATGCGGTGGTTAGAATCGCGAAAGTTGCATTTTTCTGCACTTCTGCACACGGTACTTGCGATCACCGCGATCGGTGAGAGAGCGATACGAACGAAGATCGATGAGAGTGCAGCTACCCGAAGACGGTGAGAGTAACTATTTACACGATTGCGTTGGGGAGTCATGCATGTTGTGCGAGCTTAGAGGCGAAAACGCATAAAAAACTCTGCGTTGATGCGAAGCAACGATCGTTCTTGCTACGCTGCTCTCTTTCTGCCGTTCTCTGTATGACGTCAGCACAGCTTTCGATGCATTACTTGTATTAACGCTCACAACGTACTGGTGCGCGCAGAACCTCTCACTTTCGGCCAATGACCTGAAGTATTTCATATCGAAGATTGCCTGTATTCCGATCGATATTCGAACTGGGCGTCTCCATTGGGTGAATACTTTCGAAATTTTATTATTGTCTTGTGGTCGTGGTGTTTCTACATTTATACCACTTTGTGCCTATATTTTTAGTGTAGCTTGTAGTTGTTGTTTTTTTCAATATTATTATATATTAAGTTCTTATTTTTCTTCTCTGATCCTACAGCTTCTAGAGGTCTTGTCATTTCATGGCTTTTCTTGTCTTCGTTTTACCCTCAGCCAGATAGTTAGTCCTGCGAACGGGGAGGCGATCCGGGCGAGATCCGAAACCCGTACCTGCCTTGCGAATACCGGCTGTTGCGATAGTAATGCATCCTCAGAAATTTTGCCAGGACAAAACAAGAGAAACGCACTTAGTGACATAAAACCCACTCTTGTTTTGCATGGGCGAATTCAGTCAGGTTCTGACAGGACCGCATGGGTAGAAAAGTAATAGCAACAGAGTGGCCAAAGACGACAGCACGAAACAGTAGAGCGAAAGGAGAAATAGAGCATAAATTTGAAAGGAATGCCCTAATGTGTAAGTATAAAAAAACAGTTGAAATCCACCAGTAGCGCTTATAAACACGCCACCGTTTCATCGGCGCTTATTTCTTTGAAATGATACATATGTTTGATAATTGTTTTGCAACTCAGCATAAAGAATGTGCACCATTATTGGGAGATATGCTCAATTTACAAGTACCGATACTGTCTTAGTTTTACAATTTCACAAGATTCAAATAGATTCAAAAATTGTTTTTAACGTACCGCAAAGTAAAATTTTATCAGATCACGATACAATAATACAACAAAATATTTGGATTCTTAAGAGACAATGGATTGGTTCTATGTATAAGCTGGTGTGGTAGCAATACTGCACTGGCAAGGTATGGATCGGAAACCGCTTGAAGGTCAACAAAGGCTCTCCGTAGGTGTTGTGAGTGGATACTCGGCCAAGCAGGAGCCCGGACCGTAACGCCGTTACTCGATCCTGTCGCTAAGTGACAGGTATCGACGTAGCACTCGGTATCCTTCGTGTTCGGGCGTCTGGAGGATCGTGCTTCGTATGGGCACTCCACGATCAGCTGCTGCCGGGACAGGGCGTACGGTGCGCGTGCTTGCGAGCCTTTCTTTCTTTTATCTGTGTATTGTACCTTGTTACGTTTTTACGCGTGTGACTTAGCCTAATAAACTTATTGTAACGTTGTTCTAAAAGTATTCTCGCATTGTGTCGCGTACCCCCTTCTTCCAACACAAAAGTGGCGACGAGTAAAGTTCGTAAATAACAAAGTGAAAAACACGTGGTGCGAAAATTTCTTCCTCACGCAAACGCCGTCGTAAGGAGAAACAACGATGGAAGAAGACCAGCGCCGTCTCTCGCAGCAGTTTGATGCACCGGGTACTGCATTTTTACAACCCGGATACGGACAGCCGCTCCTGCAAAACGTTCCAGTGATGGATCAACAGGGACCTCAAGCGCCCTCGCTGCAGTATCCGCCATCGCTTTCATCGGTGACCCCAAGCTTGCATCCGCCATCGCTATCATCAGCGTCCTCAAGCCTTCAGCCGCCATCGCTATCATCAGCGTCCCCAACCCATCATCCGCCGTCACTCGCAATAGCCGCTTCGATGCAGCAACCGCCATCGCTACAGGACGCGTCACAGAATGGTGAGCCAACAATGTCCCAAATAATGCAGCTTATTCAACAGCTAATGTTAAAAGTGGAGCAGCAGCAGCCCCCGGCATCACAGCCAACAAGTGCATCACAGCAGCAGCTACCGGTAGTGCATCCGCCGAGTGCATCACAGCAGCCGGCACCGGTACCTGAAATCGTGCCGCAACCGCAGCAGCAGCATCGGGCAGTTCCATCCAATCTGGAACAAATACTGGACTCGTTGGCGAGAAACATCACCGAGTTCCATTTCGAGGCCGAAGCCGGCCTAACGTTCGAGGCGTGGTACTCGCGCTACGAGGACCTGTTCGTTAGTGATGCAGCCAGGATTGACGATGCGGCCAAGGTACGAATGCTTATGCGGAAGCTAGGAGCAATGGAGCATGAGAGGTACGTGAGCTACATTTTACCCCGTAATCCCCGCGATTTCACGTTTGACGCTACCGTGGAAAAGTTAAAAGCTATTTTCGGCAAGGCAGAATCCCTACTTCTACCGGTAGTGCATCCGCCGAGTGCATCACAGCAGCCGGCACCGGTACCTGAAATCGCGCCGCAGCCGCAGCAGCAGTATCGGGCAGTTCCATCCAATCCGGAACAAATACTGGACACGTTGGCGAGAAACATCACCGAGTTCCATTTCGAGGCCGAAGCTGGCCTAACGTTCGAGGCGTGGTACTCGCGCTACGAGGACCTGTTCGTTAGTGATGCAGCCAGGATTGACGATGCGGCCAAGGTGCGATTGCTTATGCGGAAGCTAGGAGCAATGGAGCATGAGAGGTACGTGAGCTGGAAAAAAATGGAGCACGAAGGAGCCATCATGGGTTTCACGGCAGAGGGTCGCGCTCGCGTCGCGTATATCGTGATGAAAGGTCAGGAAAGCCTACTAACCCTTGTTGGTTGTGCGGTGGTTTGCATTGGGTGAAGGATTGTTCTGTGAAGGTTGGTCACCTGGAGGAGCGTTGCCGCAAGCAGAAGCGTCGGGCTGGCCGGAAAGTGTATCGTCCATCGCGATTTAGTAAAACCGTCACAGTGTGCAGCGTACGGGCTAGTCGCAGGTTTGTGGAGGTTTCCATCAATGGAGTAGGAGTGCGGTTGCAGCTGGATACGGGTTCAGACATATCGGTCATAGGTCGGACAGCGTGGGAGAAAGTAGGGAAGCCATCATTGGTGCAGCCTACTGTGTGCGCGAAAACTGCTTCAAATGAGAAACTGGAGCTACTTGGCGAGTTTAAAGCAGATGTCAAGATTTGCGGTGCTACCAAGCCGACGATCATCCGTGTTGCTTAGGTCGATTTATTATTGCTGGGAGCAGACTTGGTAGACCTTTTTGCACTTAGCTCCGTTCCAATGGATGCATTTTGCGCCAAAGTTTCGACCATTGCGCAGATTCCCAAGGAGTTGCAGGACCGTTTTCCGGAAGTATTTTGTGGCACAGGGCTTTGCACGAAAGCGCAGATCAAGCTGCAGCTTAAGGAGAACTGCCGTCCAGTTTTCCGCCCGAAGCGATCGGTTGCATACGCAATGCAGGCTACGGTGGAAAAAGAGCTCGATCGACTGATAAAAATGAACGTAATCACACCTGTCGATTACTCCGAATGGGCGACACCAATAGTGGTCGTACGCAAAAGCAACGGAAGTATTAGGATATGCGGCGATTATTCGACGGGGTTGAACGATGTGCTTCGCCCGCATGAATATCCGTTGCCGCTACCCGATGATATTTTTGCAAGACTGGCCCACTGCAAGTTTTTCAGCAAGATCGATTTATCGGACGCATTCTTGCAGGTTGAGCTCGAAGAGCGTTACAGACCTCTTCTGGCGATAAATACGCATCGGGGTCTTTACCTTTACAATCGCCTACCTCCCGGATTAAAGATTGCACCAGCCGCATTTCAGCAGATAATGGATGCGATGCTCGCCGGATTGGGCTACACGTCTGGTTATATGGATGACGTCGTCGTCGGGGGGAGAACTGAAGAGGCACATGATGAAAATCTCAACAGGGTGCTTCAGCGTATTAAGCAATTTGGGTTCACTATAAAGGCCGAAAAGTGTGCATTTAAGATGCATCGGATCTTAAATGCCCGAGGTACTCAGGCACATCATTGACCGTACGGGCCTAAGACCGAACCCTGAGAAGATTGATGCCATTGTCAAATTGCCAGCGCCAACAAGTGTGAATGAGGTCCGCTCATTTTTGGGTGCCATCAATTATTACGGAAAGTTTGTTCCGAAGATGCGGGATTTGAGGTACCCCCTGGATAGCCTGTTGAAGGATAACACCCCGTTTGTATGGACAGAGCAGTGTGAAGGAGCTAATCTATTCTTTGTTTATTTCGTAATTACGGCCAGGCCGTATATCTTAATACTATTCTTAAATCTAACAATGAAATTTCGTGAATCTTATATGCTATTTCGGCGGAGACATTTGCTTCTCTCGCCGTTGACGTGCACCTTATCCCGGGTGGGCTCGGTAGTAAAACCTGCCAGATGGGTATTGGGTTCTCCTCTTCTTGGAGCTTGGCGGGAACTTGCGGCTGCTCCCCATCATGTTTATGGTTGACCTCCAAACCAATATGTACGGTCAACTGTCTGGAAGTTGATGTTGTGTTAGGCGACCCCGTCGCCGGCGAAGCACCCGAATTCGAGAACATCGGTAATTGTAATTTACCGTAGTATCGAACTCAAGCACTCCGCCAGCGAAATTGCCGCCAGCCACAACCCCAAGGACTTCAACTACATAATACTGCTATCACCTGGGCTTTCGAAAGGCGACCGGCGCACATCGGTGTTACCGCGCAGAACATATATGTACTAACATGAAAGAAACAGAAAGCGACATAACATGCATGACAAGATTTAACTACACTAAACTAAACAGATGAAAGGGAAATGGGAAAGGATCAAAGGGTGATTCCCATCTCTTTGGCGAAGTCGAACAGAATCCGTGCGTATTCGTAGTCCTTCTGACCCAAGATGTCGCGCATCGGCACCCCAGGGGATCTTCCTGATGCCCGAACGGCTGACAATAGTCCGGGTCTTGCCGCATCGAACTCCACGCATGACCAGAGGACGTGATCAAAGTCGTGGAATCCGTTGCTACAGCTACAAACCTTGGAGTCGGCACTGCCTATACGTTGAAGATGTGCATTCATCGCATAATGGTTCGACATGAGTCTAGACATCATGCGAATAAACGCACGATCCATCGGGAGCCTGTGAAACCAGGGACGCAGGGATACCTGTGGTGAGATGGAATACAGGAACCTCCCGAGTTCGTCCTCATCCCACATGCTCTGCCAGCGGGCCATGCACAGCTGTTGCGGGGTGCGAAGAAACTCGTGAGGGGGAATCGTCCTCTCAAAGAAGCTGCCCTCAGAGGCACCTCGTTTGGCCAGGGTGTCTGCTTTTTCATTGCCGGGGATACCACAATGAGCAGGCAACCATATAAGCGATATTCTGAATGCTTTATCAAACAAAGAGCTTAGAATATCCAGGATTTTTTGGATAAAGTAGTCAGAGCTCTTTAATGCCTCAACGGATTTCAGTGCTTCGACAGCGCTGAGGCTATCAGTGAATATAAAATACTGATCCGGAGGGTTTGCGCTTATAATGAGAAGTGCATAAAAGATAGCAGCCAGCTCTGCTACATAAATTGAGCATGGCTGTCTAAGTTTGTGAAAGGCTTCGGTGCATACATTGAACACACCGAAGCCCGTGCCCGCCTCCGAAGAGGATCCGTCTGTGAAAAACTGTTGTGGGGTTGGTTGGCCATACTTTTCCACAAAAATGCCGGGAACTGTCCTCCAGCGAAGATCATTTGGGATGTTCTTCGTGTCCTCATGCAAAGAGGAGTCAACTACCAAAAGGGAATTGTAGGACTCTGGTAAAGTGGCGCGGTTTATTACTCTACTAGTGCTAGGGTTTGCCTGTAAAGATACAAAATCATGAAACAAATTCATGATTTTGCATTTAGAACCTGCCTCTTGTAGCGATTTGAAATTCTCGATCACTAGTGGGTTATCGGCACCCCAGGGGATCTTCCTGATGCCCGAACGGCTGACAATAGTCCGGGTCTTGCCCCATCGAACTCCACGCATGACCAGAGGACGTGATCAAAGTCGTGGAATCCGTTGAAGTTCAAGGATATATTGAAATCGGATCTGCTTTTAACACATTATGACCCTAGAGCTGAGATCACATTAGCCGCGGACGCCTCATCGGTAGGGCTCGGAGCCACAATTACCCACAAGTTTGCGGATGGATCAACAAAGGTGGTGCAACACGCGTCCCGGGCTTTAACAAAAGCGGAAGAGGGGTACAGTCAGATTGACCGCGAGGGGTTAGCTATCATCTTTGCAGTAACCCGATTCCACAAGATGCTCTACGGCAGGCTTTTCCGCCTTCAAACCGACCACAAGCCATTACTGCGGATCTTTGGCTCCAAAAAGGGAATTCCTGTATATACCGCCAACCGACTGCAGCGCTTTGCTCTAACGCTGCAGCTCTATGACTTCGACATCGAGTACATCCCAACGGACAAATTCGGTAATGCAGACCTGCTGTCGCGTCTTATCAACAAGCATGCGAAACCGGAGCCGGAGTACATGGTCGCGAGTATTGAGCTCGAGGAGGCTGTAAATCATGTAGCCATACATTCGCTAAAAGTCTTTCCAATTCATTTTAGAGAAGTTGCAGCGGCTACGAGAAATGATGCTCTACTGCGCGAAGTGTCCCGTTACGTCCTATCGGCTTGGCCTGGCAAGGTCAGTTATGGTGCGGAATTATCCCGATTCTACAACAGAAGGGAAGCGCTGACGACCGTTGCCGGATGTATCCTCTTCGGAGAAAGGATTGTGATCCCCGCGGTTTTGCAGAAGAGATGTCTGAACCAGCTTCATCGGGGACATCCGGGCATCCAGCGCACTAAGGCGATCGCTCGCAGTTTCGTCTACTGGCCATCATTGGATAGCGACATCGCCGATTGCGTTGCTTCCTGTGAAGCATGTCAGGCTGCAGCAAAATCACCACCAGCCCAGATACCATCATGCTGGCCGAGCCCACCCGGTCCATGGCATCGCGTTCACGTCGATTACGCTGGACCCCTGGAAGGTGCTTATTTCCTGGTTGCGGTAGATGCCTACACTAAGTGGCCCGAAATCGTTAAAACGGCAAGTATAACCTCATTCGCTACAATATCTATTTTGCGAGGAATATTTGCTAGATTTGGGCCACCAGTCACATTGGTCAGCGATAACGGCACGCAGTTCTCCAGTGAGGTCTTCAAGGAATTCTGCGACTGCAACGGCATCGAACATATCCGGACACCGCCTTTTCATCCACAGTCGAACGGCCAGGCCGAGCGATTCGTGGATACTTTCAAGCGATCGTTGAAGAAAATACGGGCGAGAAACGCGTCCCTTGAAGAGGCTCTGGATGTATTTCTTCAGACGTATCGTTCGACACCAAATCCTGCTTTGGACCAGCGCACACCAGCCGAGATGATGTTTGGAAGAACCACCAGAACGGTCCATCATCTATTGCGTCCTCCAGCAACGTCAGAGTCCACAACGAAGGATGATTTTAGTGAGTGGCAGCCGGGTGATCCAGTGTACGCGAAAATATATCGGGCAAACTCTTGGAGTTGGATTGCGGGGAAATGCGTTCGCAGAATAGGCAACGTCATTTACGAGGTGGTTGCCCACGACCAGCGAAGACTTCGACGGCACGTGAATCAGCTCCGCCGCCGTGCCGCTAACTCGTCGGAACGGAACGAAAACGATCAGCATCAGCTTCCCCTTAGTTTACTTTTAGATAAGAGGAATTTGGCGCCCCGTCAGCAGTCGTCGTCCGTGTCACCGCCCGTTTTCCTGCCAATGGAGTTCAGCAAGCATCGGCATGATCGCCAGTAGCAGCTACACAACCGGAGGTACAGCAAAGGGCCTCATTCAGTGACAGCAACAACAACCAGCGGGCACAGCTACCACGACGGTCTTCTAGGAATAGAAGACTGCCACGTAGGTTCAGCGCGTATCGGCTGACTTAAAAGGGGGAGGTGTTGTGAGTGGATACTCGACCAAGCAGGAGCCCGGACCGTAACGCCGTTTCTCGATCCTGTCGCTAAGTGACAGGTATCGACGTAGCACTCGGTATCCTTCGTGTTCGGGCGTCTGGAGGATCGTGCTTCGTATGGGCACTCCACGATCAGCTGCTGCCGGGACAGGGCGTACGGTGCGCGTGCTTGCGAGCCTTTCTTTCTTTTATCTGTGTATTGTTCCTTGTTACGTTTTTACGCGTGTGACTTAGCCTAATAAACTTATTGTAACCTTGTTCTAAAAGTATTCTCGCATTGTGTCGCGTACCCCCTTCTTCCAACATAAAAGTAGGGTATGGAGGATCTTCTACTCAATACGTCTCCGGCGTATAGAACGGTAACATGTCTCGCCAGATATCGGAGCTTGGGTATACGGGGAAACCCAACCCCTTGAAAAGATGGGTGATATGGCTAAATTGAGCGAAGGGGGACAGCTAGCGTCTGTTCTTCATGTTTAGGGCGGCTGGTTGTCCTTTCTTTCCTGGCTTCTTACGGAACCTTCAACAGCTAGGAAGCGTCCTCTGACGAGACAGGAAGTTGGAGGAGAGGCCTTGCATGCCACCCTCAATACAACCGCATCGAAAAAAACCAATATACTTCGAATCGCAATAAAGGATATCGACCCACGCAACCGAAAAAGGACAACGATTGGAAACTAGGAACATGGAACTGTAGATCCCTCGCAGCACCTGGAAGTACCCGTATTCTTTCGGACGAGGTGAGGGTCCGCGGCTTCGGAATAGTAGCACTTCAGGAGGTGCGCTGGAAAGGAGTGACGGAGCGTCCCTATCGCAGTGATTGCATGATCTACCAGAGTGGTATTGACAAGCATGAACTCGGTACGGCGTTCCTGGTCAAAGGTGAGATGCGAAAGCGAGTGATCGGATGGTGGCCGATCAACGAACGGATGTGCAGGTTGAGGATCCGCGGAAGGTTTTTCAATCTAAGCATTATCAACGTGCATAGTCCGCACTTTGGAAGCACCAATGACGATAAGGAGAGTTTTTATACGCAGTTGGAGGGGGAGTACGACCGCTGCCCACAACACGATGTGAAGATCGTCATCGGAGATTTTAACGCTCAGGTCGGACGGGAGGAGGCATACAAACCCACCATTGGAAGTTTCAGTGCCCACCAGCTGACGAACGACAACGGGCTTCGGCTTGTTAACTTTGCCTCTTCCAAGCACATGACCATTCGCAGAATGGTCCAGCATGCACCAGCATGCATTTCCAGCATGCACCTTGGTTCAGCTATACCTGGAGATCACCACAGCAGACATATTCCCAGATCGACCACGTTCTCATCGATGGAAGGCACTTCTCGGTTATTATCGACGTACGGACCTACAGTGGAACAAAAGTCGACTCAGACCATTTCCTGATTATGGTTAAGCTACGCCAGAAACTCTGCGTAGCCAATACGCTGCGCTATCAGCCCACCCCAAGGCTCAGCACGGATCGGCTGAGGCAAGCTGATGTGGCGAGGGACTACGTGTTCGCGCTCTTGGAAGCGTTTTCGGAGAACACCACTACCAAGGCGATGTCCCCCAATGACCACTGGCGTACGGTGGAACAAGCCATCAGCACCACGGCCGAACAAACAATTGGCCGCGCAGCACGTAACCAGAGGAAAGAATGGTTTGATGACGAGTGCAGACGAGCACTATCCGAGAAGAATGCAGCGCGATCCCGAATGCTCCAGCGCGAGACCCGGCAGAACGTGGAGAACTACACACGACTGAGAAGGCAGCAGACGCGACTCTTCCAGGACAAAAAGCGCAGCTTCGAGGAGTCGGACGAGCAGCTGATGCAGCAGTTGTCTGCTGCTCGTCTGCTTGGAATGTTCAACAAGGCGTTTAGGATTTGCCTAACTTGGGTCCTCGCTCATTGCGAAATCCCCGGCAATGAGAAGGCAGCCTCACTGACCAAAACAGGCATCAAAGAAGACGCATTTTAAGACCGAACAATCACGGCCCATGATTTCCTTCGTTTTCCACAGCAACATTTCCTGTCTCGCTGACGGAGCATGTGGATGGCAGATGACCTCGTTTCCTTTTCATGGTATCTCCACCAGTGTTCCTGCGGCCCTGGTTCGATGGGCTCTCTGTAGACTAGGCGTTCACACCAACGACCTTCTGTGGTGCTGCGTGGAGTACGAGACCCTACTTGGTGAACGTCGTTTACAGAAATCAGATTGACTGTGTTAGCTTTTGGTTCGAGAGTGATCGGTAGGTTCAGTCACTAGAGTAACGGAGTAACTCTTGCTGCTAGGAGATGTGAATCGCCGATCATTTTTAAATTCCATCCTGAAAGGGTTGAGCTTGGACTGTCGCTGCTGGGCTGCTTATTCACTATTGTACGTAACAAAATGATTTTTTATTCTATTGTTTCAGTCCACGTCCGCAAGTCGGAAGGACGAAGTCCAATATCGTTCCAACCATAGGACAAGCCAAACATCATCAAACAATAGAAACAGCGATTGAATCGGACCGTACCTATGACAACAACCTCACAAAACAATCATACTACAACACCAACAATAGACCTGGACAACAATCCCCCACCACTCCTAGCCACAACCGAGCATACTCGGGATAAGGTAAATAAGAAAGAGGAAATGCCTTGTAACTGAAATGAAATTATATTTAGTCATTACATGCG
The DNA here is from genome assembly GCA_002091835.1 of Anopheles maculatus. NCBI lineage: Eukaryota > Metazoa > Arthropoda > Insecta > Diptera > Culicidae > Anopheles > Anopheles maculatus. The sequence continues at coordinate 15,426 of KZ063612.1, forward strand.
GTGGTGACAATACGGTGTCTAGCCGTCATATTGGAAAAAGGATAAGAATAAAATACAAAACACTAGCGATGATGAAAAACCTTGTGCGCTAGTATATCCGAGCTAGTCAGTGGTAGGGTTTATAGAGCAAAGGATACATGCCCAAAGCGATAAAATAATATTATTTTCTTACTTACTTAGTATTAAAAATATTGTTTAATATGAATTTGATAATTTGTTGTATTAACAATAATTTACATATGTGTGATAGGTGAAGGATTGAGATGAATCACTTTATTATGCCTTCAGACGAGTTTTAGATCAGTTCAGTTTTCAAATCTGCCGCGCCAGCTATCGTGCCTGATTGTCGCAGAATAGCTGAAGTGCATAAACGATCAATGGAATTTATTTATTGTGTATGTTTTCATATCTATTTTCTGGTTAGGAAGGTTATGTTAAAGTATAATTAAAAATGTTATCAAATGCGGAAATTAAACGATAATTTATGGGTTAAATAACAAATACATTTCCTCACGTACGAGGATGGATTCATACATGAAGCGCGCTTTACTCGCCTGTTTGACAGAATTTATACCTCATTTGACAACTCAAAGCACCGCGTGCAAACGCGCCCCACACTCCCGGATGTCACTCAAATGATCGTTACTTACGTCCGCTGCGAACGCCTAATGAAAGACATTGGCACACACTCACAAACAATTCTTACTTACTTCTTCGATATATTTGAAGACCCAAAAGCATACAGATCGAAATAATCTCCTTTTTACACTTTTATTAAAATCTTCTTCTTCTTCCTTGGCACTACAACCTCGTGAGGTCTTGGCTGCTATTGCTAGCTCTCCGTGACTTAGATTTTACCCGTAGCTGGATAGTCAGACATAAAAACAGGCAGACTAATTTTGAAAAGAAGCTGAAGCATTTTGTTCTTTGTTCTGTCTCGTGACATCCTAGGTTGTAATTCCTAGCGTTGTAGTTGGTGTGAGTAACATTATTAAAATAATTAAATAAACATACAATCTCATACATTTTACCATTATTAGTCATCTTATTTTTCGCAGTTTCAACACCTCGTTGAATAAGTTCCATTCTCGTAAAAGAAGTTTTATCTTAAGCTTTTCGCATGTTGTCTAATGCCAGAGACGGACTCTGGTTAGGTTCTTATATCCGGCTAAAAACATAATCCTCTTGATCAGAATAAAATAAAGAGAGTTAGAGAGAGAGAGAGAGAGAGAGAGAGGGGGTGAGAGAGAGCACGTGTTCAAACGAAAGAAGCGGTTGAAAGGTGAGACAAGAGACATTCGAAACGACCTTTGATTACTGCACCAAATGCAGCGGAGCAAATATAAATGTTGTTCATGGAAGTTATGCATACCTCATGGTCATCAGAAAAACATCCGTAACATTAGCAGATTACGTTTAGTTGTTGACTTCCACTCGTAACACGAATCACGCCACCCAAACACACGGGACGAATGTGGAACCGGAGAGAGACGCGCTAAGGTCATAAAAGCGAGCAGAACGATGGACCACGAGTGTTGGGTCCGACAGCTACGTGCTGTAAATCATTTCTGCTGCCGCTAGATTTTTTTCTCAATAAAATTGAATTGCACTCTGCAAATCGAACATGATCACTGCAGATCAATTCCTCTTTGCTTTCTCGTCAAGTCTTGCGCGTCTCCCCGAACACGGTCAACGAGTGCAATTGTTGAGGTTGCTGACCCTTTCCTGATGCTTGAGCATTTTGTCTGGAATCTTAGCCACACTTGGGATCTTGCGTATCTCCTGTAGAAGTAAAATATTTTCTAGAAACAACAACTACATAATCCTCCCATCACAATCACAGAAATCTTTTCGAGACAAATGGGTGTAGGATAGAGGCGTTTGGGTTAAAAATCGGAATGATTTCTTGGCTGTGATAAGATAAAGCATTGCCAAATTAATAAAGAGATACAAGCGACTCATTAGGTTGCAAGTAATATGAATATTTCAAAATGTGTTAAAATCAGTTTTTTAGATCAATGGGTTTATGCATTATATCTACATATCTACATTTGTATAGCTACATATGCTATTTGTTGGGAGTCTATGCCAACCGCGCATCTTAGTCCCTGAACCGTTGACCAGGACGTATCGCTATCCCTTGCAAACTGTTTTTGTCTGGCCGTACAACACTATCTGACACTTTCTATATCTGACAGTGCTACACGAATTTATGGCTATTGTAGAATAATCACGTGTAATTCAGAATACAAAACTTGTTATACCATATAAATACACCATAATATTCCATTGTAATTTAACCAGAGTTTAACATATTTTCCGCTATGAGATCGCCAGTGTAGTTTGCTGTTTTAAATCATTCATTTAAATTATTCCAAAACGCCGTGAATGTGCTCCTAAAGCTCGCTAGCCATCGATTTGCAAAACGAAAAGCAGGGCGTAGCGTCAAACGTGTTAAATGGGTTATTTAATTTCATCTTTGAGTTTATTGTGCGCCGTCAGAAACAAAAAAGGAACAGAAAAAATCTAACGAGTCGGAATAAGAGACTTATTTGAAAGTAGACGCTCGTTCTGGCCATGCAGAGTGCGACGAGTGGGGTGAGCAAGCAGCGCACGGGGACGAAGGGAACATAAATCAGACAAGCAAAAGCAACCCAGGTGAGTCAGTCATGAGACTTGGATACTCGTTCGATGAAAAGACAAGGATTTGAAGCCTAATAAGTGACAGCAGTGGTAAGAATTGTTATTAATTATTGATGAGTCGAATGGTTATCAATGAGTTAGAATAATTAATGAGTCGAATCTATTAAGCATAACTATTGAAAAAGAGGATTATAGCCTCTTTAGAATGAAAATAAACATCATCATCTACCTGTTGATCTTTGAATGATAAAACGTAACGAATTATTGCATGTTAGTATATCTTGAACGACCAGACATAAATCCATACTGTTTTGTACTAATCCATGGTGAAGGTATTGGGGTGAAGGTAATGTCAAATGCAAACGAAAAACAGAGAAATAATGACGACCGATGACCTCGCAGCATGATCATCAGTAACGAATTAGTTACAGAGGCTGTGGTCATTCGCCAACACTCGTGTCTAAAACAGACAGATCGCAATCGTTTATTGCTCAAACATATCCATGTTTGTGAATGAAAATAACATATCCATGTTTATGAATGAAATGAATGAAATGAAATACTGTGTGTGAATAAAAATGCCCTTACATAAAGGCTCAAAGATAGGTATGGTGTTGGTCTTAAGCTGACTCACAATCGCACCCTTGTACAGAAACTAAAAACCAATTACAGACGAACAGAAATGGTGGTAAATATAGACGTTTATGGTTTTAATTTTACTGTGCATAATTCTGACTCCGTGCTCATGTACGGTGGATTCATTACGGGTGATTGTGACACCAGACAAAGCGCATGTGAGTAGGATATAGTATGCCAATTCACAATCACCAAAGGTCGCAAACTAGAAGCCGTCGGAACAGCAAAACGGAATCGATCTTCGCTGGTGATGTTCGATCCGTGAAAACGTACACAAACCGGGAGTGGAGCTCGCATCCCGATCTCAGCGATCACTTTTACGACTTTTGCTTCTCTCTCCGTTTCCACATTCATCCCGTGTGAATGTATGGCGGGATCCGTATTTGTGTGGAAGCCGACAGTCGGCTCATCATGCTACAGATGTGTTCTTAATCACCATTAATTTGCATAAAACACATAAAAATTTGCTCCTCTGTATTTCTGCATGCAGTTTTCAATGGTGTCCCATGTATCACCTTGAACTGAATTTAGCTAACTTTTTGTCTCGCACAATTGCTTCGTATTATTTTCTTTAGATTAGGGCTCCCATAGACGGAAATATCATCCACCATGGTGTGAAGGCCTCGCGGAGCTACACACCATATCTACAATTTCGAATGTGGCGAGCGAGGCACATTTCTCGTTGGGCATCTTTCAAAGGGAGTGAGCGATGGGATGTTGGATGTGTTTGGGATAAGGTAAAGCTTGTCATAAAATTGGAGTCATGTCATCTCACATGGAGGTCCCGGTAGATGGACAGCGTACAAAAAGCCACTGCCATTAATGCTATAAACGAATCCGTCTCTTTCTCTTGCTAACGGCTACGTTTCTTCTCCTTCTCTTTTTACTGTCGATCAACTTCATCATGCCCTTCACCACCAGGGTTGTTACGTATGGTTATTCTCTGTTTAAAAAACTTGCAATTATGCACTCCACGTGGAGTACAGAAGAAGTGTTCGTTGTCTGTTCGTATATGCATTGTTTACCAGCAATGTCCAATATTTCAATCTTACTATTCATGTTATAAAAATGTTGTGTCTCCGTACCAATGAACCCTCTCGATAGTATTAGTGTTTTATTTAATGGATTGCGATCAGCCTTGAACGTAAGACTGGCATGTTGTATACGATCGTTTAGAAGCCATAAAGAAAAGAAAATCTTATAGAAGATATTCAACACTGTATTACGTCGATGGCGTTGATGTACAGCGAAAACAATAGCATAAACCCGAGATTGCTGCCCTGAGGAAAACCTGATGGCGGTCGGAGAGTAGTATCGATATTCTGTAACACTCAGTCGGCCATCAACTTCGCGAATAATAGATCTTATTATCCTCAAACACATAAGTATCCGTTATCACGTTATGTACGAAAGTCTCGAAAAGCAAGAGGACAAACTGACAATGAATCAGAATCAAGATAAATTATATAGGTTGATCGGAATCGTGGATCAGGGATTAAGAATATGTAGTAGCTAATGTAATTCACGATTCAGAGTAATATGTGAATTATAGTATACATATATACAGAATGGTAACAGTGACAGCGTCAAGAACAGTGCTACATCGTGTCCGTTCGCATCTCCCTCTGATTATACAGTCCCGGTCATACTCTGGTCATACTATTAAATGTCTAAGGTCCGTCAATCATCTGGAACCGTTTGTTATTGCATCCGTTGCTTCCCCGATACGCTCAACTAGGCTATTTTCATCAGTACATTGATTGAACTCAAAAGCTGAAAGATCACAGAAATCACAATACGAGATTGAAGTCAACGCTCTCAAACGGGGTCAGTTCTTGAATGCAAAAATGCAAATTTCAACGTTACTTTCAGAAATGAAATATTCCTTGAGGTTATACTGTGTTTCTTTCCATCACGAAAACATCGATTAAATGCAACGGCAACGGCGACTGGCGGCTTTTTCTCAAATGCCTATCCCGCCACCCATGCACACGGTACGAATGTGGAAACGAAGAGGGACGCAAGGGTCGTAAAATTCGGCGGAACGAAAGCTCGCAAGTGTGAGCAACGGTGAGCTGGGTGTCGGAAGGGTTTCCAATTGCGCAGTAGAAAATTTTACTTGGCTTGGTGTATCGACCGTGACTGTTGCAAATCAATTCTACATTGCTCTTGTGTGTCTCTGTGGGAGCTTTGGTGGCAGTGGATGCGCGATCACTAACGGAGGATCCGGAATACGATGAAGAAATATTAAATGTTCGTTCCCTCAATCCCTTAAGTTTATAATAACAGCCACTCACGACATAGAGGAAAACCCAAATCATGCACAATAAGACTTAAAACGAAAATAAATGTTCATTATTTGCGTTCATTATTTAAAATCATTATTTTGTGTCTATATTGTAATTTAGTTTTCATACAATTGTGCGTCTTATGGTAAGCATGAGACTAACAGCACGTACAGCATTTACTATTCATGTTGACACAGTTGCGTCTGTGTCTGACTTGATGACGTCAACCGTAAATAATTCGTTTAAAATCACTATGAACGACGAAAGTATCGATGAGAGGGTAGATTCACGATCCGAAGGTTTTGTTCATCACTTTTGCAATAAAAATGTGTAATAAAGTACATTTAACGCAAATAATATTTATATACTTGATACCTATTTATATACATATTCGGAGAGCGAAACCCGAATGCACGTAGCTACGGGTAAAATCAAGTCAATGACAAACGATAACGCCAGGCGAAGGTATCAATAGTTTTATTTTCAAATTCAGTTTCGATTTAATATATGAATCTCGGATTATTATAATTTAGTTACTATTTGTTTTTCTCTTTGTTCTATCTATCTATCACTCTAACACTCTCTCCCTCTTTCTCCTTCTCTCCCTCTCTCTCTTTCTCTCTCTCTCCCTCTCTCTCTTAATATATCTCTCTCTCTTCTGGTAGCGAACTAACGTATGCATAGAGAAATAGACAGAGTTTTAGAAATGTTCGAGATATTTTATGATAATTACTGATGTGATGCTGCTATGGCCAAAACAGTGGAGGAAACGCGATTTAATTTTGATTCTTATCAGAGATATACCAGAAGGAAGAGATTTGATATTATGGATTGAAATGGTAAAGTACATCCTAAACAATATGGTCATTGTTGTACAAAATGCAATAATGGTATTTTTTGAGGAAACCGAACAACCGAGGAAAATCAAACGACCTTTATTAACCATTTTATAGCCAAGACAAAGCCTAGACCAGCCGAGAAGGAGCACTGCTTCTTTTAAGCAAAATCCAAAGGAAATTTTTGCAATTTGTAGTAGGTTTTTGTTTGTCAAGAAATATGAATCAATGTTTTATGCATGCGCAATAAAGTGTCTCTTGATTTGGAGATTTCTAAATCGGTAGGTTTTGTGGCACACTGTTTTCATACGAGATCAGACCGCGACGTTTCCGGATTTACATTTATGTTAATGCAGCGCATTTTACAAATCTGATGGTATATTAGTTAAAAGGAACTTTATGATCTTTTCGTAATACTTCTTTTTCTTATAAATGGAATGTAGTTTCAATTTCTACAAAAATGAAAACCAGACGTGTAATCAACATATTCAATTAAAAATATTCTTCAGCTTTAAATTCTTACTTCGACTCACGTAACCCATCTAACCGTGCTTACTTGTGTGTCAATACATGGATACATCGCCAAGGGTTATCATCAAAAGGGAGCTGCAGTCCGTATCATCCTTCAAGATCGATCCTTGCATTTCGAAGCAGATCCGTTGGTTGATGATGGTTTAAAACGCGCTCGTTGATTTGTACACGTATAGCAGAAGCATTGAAATGCATGTCTGCTATCTGTGGGATCGATACTGTGAAGAAGATCGATAGACTTATAGCAAGACCTCTCTTGGCATTTCGAAAGTTTTCCTCCCAACTTACCGGTAGTTAATGTGCATCTTTCCGCCGCATGGAATGTAACGATTAGTTACAAACATAATGTTACCGTCCGGCGACAGACGATACTCTACGTTTGCGTCGCACGAATGGTTGAACATGCTGCCCGTAGTAACCAGAACTAGCGCATATGCTACCGAATTCGGAGCGTACTCGTCCTTCGAAGGATCATCCACGGAACAATGCAGAACCAGAGCGTTGACACGAACGATGTGCATATGGCGTACCGTCAGTTCGGCTAGTAGTTCCACAAAGCTGGCCGGTATCTTATGTTCACGCGCGAGCAGCTTAACCAGCGAAACTGCTCTCAGTCCATCATAGGTCAATGTATGTCTGGTCAAATGGCTTCGGTTGGTAGACAGTCCGTAAACCTTCCGATAATCTTCCATCGTGTTGGGCGCACTATACTCGTTCGCTTTGATGTCAGCAGATAATGTTCGCATGTACGCATCGAGTACATCGGGCCTTCCGGGAAACTTGTTATATACACGGATTGTAAGACGTAGAGCGAGAAACTCCATGGACGAACACTGTGCACGAAGAATTGACATTATGGAACACTCCATTGAATGATATTCCTTGTGGGCAAGATCACGGCAGGTTACCGAACAGAACAACATCATCGAGCAGAATTCACACGGAATGAGAACGAACGGTGCGTAGATCAGGCAATGGTGACAACGCATCCAAAAGTCCTGTATAAGCAAACTAACAAACGGCTTCTCGCTTAGAACTGTAATTCCGCTGTCAACAATCTTTCGAGCGATCAGATGACGGCCATAGCTTTTTGAATCTCTACACTCTACAAGACTACAGCAGTTCTCGATCAAGCGTTCTTGTAGTGGGAAAGGATTAAGAGATCCCAATCTTCGATCAACTGCTGATTGGATCATGGATAATATGGAATTATGGAAAAAGAAATCGGTCGTGAGTATAGAATCTGCATGAATAAAGTTATACCAGCAGTAGAAGTCTTCCTCGTTGGCGTATGCGATATAAGCTCGCATCAGGTATCCCTCGATGTTGAGCTTAGAACCGGGTATGCTGTAGGCTATCAACATGTTCAGTCGCTCCAACTGACGCCTTTTCTGATATAATGCAGACAACGGTCTCGACGGATTCGGAGCAATATTACATTCGTGTTTATTGTAGAACCACCATGCATTGAGGTTATCCTTTACGTTGCTCCAAAACATGATCATTGGCATGATCATTTCGATCAATATCATACGCTGCTTAATGATGAACGACACCAGCTTCTTATCGTTACGACAACTTCTCCATGCCACAAGGTCGGGGGGGCTTTCGGATTCCATTCCGGTTGATTTCGATGCGAAGTTCGTTCACAAACACACACAGAAATAAGCAGTTTGAGAACACAATTTCTTGCTGAAGAATCACCAACGCGCAAGTGATCGCGAAATAACTCACTGAACTAATAACTTCAACACACGACACGAAGTAGCACATGCGCAGCGCAAGAATGCTGAAAACAGAATAATGCGGTGTCTAGAGTCGCGAAAGTTTCATTTCCTGCACTTCTGCACACGGTACTTGAGACCACCGCGAACGGTGAGAGAGCGTTATGAACGAAGATCGATGCGAGTGCAGCTGCCCGAAGACGGTGAGAGCAACATTTTACACGATTGCATTCCTCGAGCATGCAACTTGTATGTTGCACGGGATCTCGTGGTTATGCGAGGCAACGATCGCTCATGCTGCGTCTTTCTCTAGACGATGTCGTCATGCTGTGCTGGGATTGGTCGCCGTCACTTTTTTAGGTGCGTATGAGCAGCTCGTCACTCACAGCGTTGACGCTGTGCCATGTTGGTCGTCATCATGCGCTGAGGTGAAGTCTTTTATATCGAATGTTTAAACCAGGCGCCTCCACTGAGAGAAGAAATCTGTCATCCAGTATGAGAACATAAAGCAACGGACCAGAGGAGATTTCAATGCTGACTTTTCAGGTTTTCGTGCGTGTTTGTGATGGTGGAAAATAGATGGTCGAAGTTGTGAAGATGGAACAAATGGATCAAAAACGAACGATAAAAACTAATAAATAGGTTGACAAGCAAATAACTGAATAAATGTACAACATCGCGCTGTAACCTTTGTAATCGTTCATGAATACGTATATTTGTCAGATTTATTTCATAACTAGTAAATGATAACCAATAAAAAGTTTTATTCCTTGAGTGCTTACGTTTGAACGTTGTGAGTGACGAGTTGCTCATACGCACCCGGTAATGCGACGGCGACCAATCCCATCGCACCATGACGACATCGTCATGAGAACGACGCAGCACGAGCGATCGTTGCTTCGTATTACCACGTAAGCCCGTGCAACATGCAAGTTGCATGCTCGCGGAATGCAATCGTGGAAGTTGTTGCTCTCACCGTCTTCGGAAAACTGCACTCTCACCGATTTTCGTTCTCAACCGATCGCAAGTTCCGAGTGCAGAAAAATTCCGGAATTCGCGACTAGCCTCATCGCCCGATTTAGTATTAATTCTTCTTGCGCTGCGCATGTGTTGCTTGAAGTCGTGTGTTAAAGTTATTACTTCTGTGAGTTATTTCGCGATCACTTGTGCATTGGTAATTTTTCAGTAAGAAACTGTGTTCTCAAACTGCTTATTTCTGTGTGTGTTTGTGTACGAACTTCGCATCGAAATCAACCGGAATGGAATCCGAAAACCCTCCTGACCTTGTGGCATCGAGAAGTTGTCGTAACGATAGGAAGCTGGTGGCGTTCATCATTGAGCAGCGTATGATATTGATCGAAATGATCATGCCAATGATCATGTTTTGGAGCAATCTAAAGGATAACCTCATAGCATTATGGTTTTACTATGAACACGAGTGCAATATTGCTCCGAATCCGTCGAGACCGTTGTCTGCATTATATCAGAAAAGGCGTCAGTTGGAGCGACTGAACATGTTGATAGCCTACAGCATACCCGGTTCTAAGCTCAACATCGAGGGATACCTGAACCGAGCTATTATCGCATACGCGAACGAGGAAGACTTCTACTGCTGGTATAACTTTAGTTATGCAGATTCTATACTCACGACCGATTTCTCTTTCGATGATTCCATATTATCCATGATCCAATCAGCGGTTGACCGAAGATTGGGATCTCCTAATCCTTTCCCACTACAAGAACGCTTGATCGAGAACTGCTTTAGTCTTGTAGAGTGTAGAGATTCAAAAAGCTATGGCCGTCATCTGATCGCTCGAAAGATTGTTGACAGCGGAATTACAGTTCTAAGCGAGAAGCCGTTTGTTAGTTTGCTTATACAGGACTTTTGGATGCGTTGTCACCATTGCCTGATCTACGCACCGTTCGTTCTCATTCCGTGTGAATTCTGCTCGCTGATGTTGTTCTGTTCGGTGACCTGCCGTGATCTTGCTTACAAGGAATATCATTCAATGGAGTGTGGCATTATGCCGAGCCTTCTTGGGATGTATACGTCCATGGAGTTTCTCGCTCTACGTCTTACAATCCGTGTATATAACAAGTTTCCCGGAAGGCCCGATGTACTCGATGCGTACATGCGAACGTTATCTGCTGACATCAAAGCGAACGAGTATAGTGCGCCCAACACGATGGATGATTATCGGAAGATTTACAGACTGTCTACCAACCGAAGCCGTTTGACCAGACATACATTGACCTACGATGGACTGAGAGCAGTTTCGCTGGTTAAGCTGCTCGCGCGTGAACATAAGATACCGGCCAGCTTTGTGGAACTACTAGCCGAACTGACGGTACGCCATATGCACATCGTTCGTGTCAACGCTCTGGTTCTGCATTGTTCCGTGGATGATCCTTCGAAGGACGAGTACGCTTCGAATTCGGTAGCATATGCGCTAGTTCTGGTTACTACGGGCAGCATGTTCAACCATTCGTGCGACGCAAACGTAGAGTATCGTCTGTCGCCGGACGGTAACATTATGTTTGTAACTAATCGTTACATTCCATGCGGCGGAAAGATGCACATTAACTACCGGTAAGTTGGGAGGAAAACTTTCGAAATGCCAAGAGAGGTCTTGCTATAAGTCTATCGATCTTCTTCACAGTATCGATCCCACAGATAGCAGACATGCATTTCAATGCTTCTGCTATACGTGTACAAATCAACGAGCGCGTTTTAAACCATCATCAACCAACGGATCTGCTTCGAAATGCAAGGATCGATCTTGAAGGATGATACGGACTGCAGCTCCCTTTTGATGATAACCCTTGGCGATGTATCCATGTATTGACACACAAGTAAGCACGGTTAGATGGGTTACGTGAGTCGAAGTAAGAATTTAAAGCTGAAGAATATTTTTAATTGAATATGTTGATTACACGTCTGGTTTTCATTTTTGTAGAAATTGAAACTACATTCCATTTATAAGAAAAAGAAGTATTACGAAAAAATCATAAAGTTCCTTTTAACTAATATACCATCAGATTTGTAAAATGCGTTGCATTAACATAAATCGTCGCGGTCTGATCTCGTATGAAAACAGTGTGCCACAAAACCTACCGATTTAGAAATCTCCAAATCAAGAGACACTTTATTGCGCATGCATAAAACATTGATGAATATTTCTTAACAAACTAAAACCTACTACAAATTGCAAAAATTTCCTTCGGGTTTTGCTTAAAACAAGCAGTGCTCCTTCTCGGCTGGTCTAGGCTTTGTCTTGGCTATAAAATGGTTGATAAAGGTCGTTTGATTTTCCTCGGTTGTTCGGTTTCCTCAAAAAATACCATTATTGCATTTTGTATAACAATGACCATATTGTTTAGGATGTTCTTTACCATTTCAATCCATTATATCAAATCTGTTCCTTCTGGTATATCTCTGATATGAATAAAGTTAAAATCGCGTTTCCTCCACTGTTTTGGCCATAGCAGCATCACATCAGTAATTATCATAAAATATCTCGAACATTTCTAAAACTCTGTCTATTTTTCTATGCATACATTAGTTCGCTACCTAATCCAGAAGAGAGAGAAAGAGAGAGAGAGAGAGAGAGAGAGAGAGAGAGAGAGAGAGAGAGAGAGGGAGAAAGAGGGAGAAAGTGTTAGAGTGATGGATAGATAGAAGAGAAAAACAAATAGTAACTAAATTATAATAATCCGAGATTCATATATTAAATCGAAACTGAATTTGAAAATAATACTATTGATACCTTCGCCTGGCGTTATCGTTTTTCATTGACTTGATTTTAGCCGTAGCTACGTGCATTCGGGATTCGCTCTCCGAATATATATAAATAGGTATCAAGTATATAAATATTATTTGCGTTAAATGTACTTTATTACACCTTTTTATTGCAAAAGTGATGAACAAAACCTTCGGATCGTGAATCTACCCTCTCATCGATACTTTCGTCGTTCATAGTGATTTTAAACGAATTATTTACGGTTGACGTCATCAAGTCAGACACAGACGCAACTGTGTCAACATGAATAGTAAATGCTGTACGTGCTGTTAGTCTCATGCATACCATAAGACGCACAATTTAATGAAAACTTAATTACAATAAAGACACAAAATAATGATTTTAAATAATGAACACAAATAATGAACATTTATTTTCGTTTTAAGTCTTATTGTGCATGATTTGGGTTTTCCTCTATCCCGTGAGTGGCTGTTATTATAAATTTAAGGGGTTGAGGGAACGAACATTTAATATTTCTTCATCGTATTCCGGATCCTCCGTTAGTGATCGCGCATCCACTGCCACCAAAGCTCCCACAGAGACACACAAGAGCAATGTGGAATTGATTTGCAACAGTCTCGGTCGATACACCAAGCCAAGCAAAAATTTCTACTGCACAATTGGAGTCTCCTTCCAACACCCAGCTCACCGTTGCTCACACTTGCGAGCTTTCGTTCCACTGACTTTTATTACCCTTGCGTCCCTCTTCGTTTCCACATTCGTACTGTGTGCATGGGTGGCGGGATAGGTATTTGAGAAAAAGCCGTTGCCGTTGCATTTAATCGATGTTTTCGTGATGGAAAGAAACACAGTATAACCTCAAGGAATATTTCATTTATGTAAGTAACGTTGAAATTTGCATTTTTGCAATCAAGAACTGACCCCGTTTGAGAGCATTGACTTCAATCTCGTATTGTGATTTCTATGATCTTTCAGCTTTTGAGTTCAATCAATTTACTGATGAAAATAGCCTAGCTGAGCGTATCGGGGAAGCAACGGATGCAATAACAAACGGTTCCAGATGATTGACGGACCTTAGACATTTAATAGTATGACCAGAGTGTGACCGGGACTGTATGACCAGAGGGAGATGCGAACGGATACGATGTTGCACTGCTCTTGACGCTGTCACTGTTACCATTCTGTATAAATACTATAATTCACATATTACTCTGAATCGTGAATTACATTAGCTACTACATATTCTTAATCCCTAATCCACGATTCTGATCAACCTATATAATTTATCATGATTCTGATTCATTATCAGTTTGTCCTCTTGCTTTTCGAGACTTTCGTACATAACGTGATAACGGATACTTATGTGTGTGAGGATAATAAGATCTATTATTCGCGAAGTTGATGGCCGACTGAGTGTTACAGAATATCGATACTACTCTCCGACCGCCATCAGGTTTTCCTCAGGGCAGCAATCTCGGGTTTATGCTATTGTTTTCGCTGTACATCAACGACATCAACGTAATACAGTGTTGAATATCACCTAGAAGATTTTCATTTCTTTATGGCTTCTAAACGATCGTATACAACATGCCAGTCTTACGTTCAAGGCTGATCGCAATCCATTAAAAAAACACTAATACTATCGAGAGGGTTCATTGGTACGGAGACACAATATTTTTATAACATGAATAGTAAGATTGAAATATTGGTCATTGCTGGTAAACATTACATATACGATCAGACAACGAACACTTATTCTGTACTACACGTGGAGTGCATAATTGCAAGCTTTTTTAACAGGGAATAACCATACGTAACAACCCTGGTGGTGAAGGGCATGATGAAGTTGATCGACAGTACAAAGAGAAGGAGAAGAAACGTAACCGTTAGCAAGAGAAAGAGACGGATTCGTTTATAGCAGTGGCAGTGGCTTTTCGTACGCTGTCCATCTACCGGGACCTCCATGTGAGATGACATGACTCCAATTTTATGACAAGCTTTACCTTATCCCAAACACATCCAACATCCCATCGCTCACTCCCTTTGAAAGATGCCCAACGAGAAATGTGCCTCGCTCGCCACATTCGAAATTGTAGATATGGTGTGTATCTCCGCGAGGCCTTCACACCATGGTAGATGATATTTCCGTCTATGGGAGCAATAATCTAAAGAAAATAAGACGAAGCAATTGTGCGAGACAAAAAGTTTGCTAAAATCAGTTCAAGGTGATACATGGGACACCATTGAAAACTGCATACAGGAATACAGAGGAGCAAATTTTTATGTCTTTTATGCAAATTAATGGTGATTAAGAACACATCTGTAGCATGATGAGCCGACTGTCGGCTTCCACACAAATACGGATCCCGCCACACATTCACACGGGATGAATGTGGAAACGGAGAGAGAAGCAAAAGTCGTAAAAGTGATCGCTGAACGATGGATGCGAGCTCCACTCCCGGTTTGTGTACGCTTTCACGGATCGAACATCACCAGCGAAGATTGATTCCGTTTTGCTGTTCCGACGGCTTCTAGTTTGCGACCTTTGGTGATTGTGAATTGGCATACTATATCCTACTCACATGCGCTTTGTCTGGTGTCACAATCACCCGTAATGAATCCACCGTACATGAGCACGGAGTCAGAATTATGCACAGTAAAATTAAAACCATAAACGTCTATATTTACCACCATTTCTGTTCGTCTGTAATTGGTTTTTAGTTTCTGTACAAGGGTGCGATTGTGAGTCAGCTTAAGACCAACACCATACCTATCTTTGAGCCTTTATGTAAGGGCATTTTTATTCACACACAGTATTTCATTTCATTCATTTCATTCATAAACATGGATATGTTATTTTCATTCACAAACATGGATATGTTTGAGCAATAAACGATTGCGATCTGTCTGTTTTAGACACGAGTGTTGGCGAATGACCACAGCCTGTGTAACTAATTCGTTACTGATGATCATGCTGCGAGGTCATCGGTCGTCATTATTTCTCTGTTTTTCGTTTGCATTTGACATTACCTTCATCCCAATACCTTCACCATGGATTAGTACAAAACAGCATGGATTTATTCTGGCCGTTCAAGATATACTAACATGCAATAATTCGTTGCGTTTTATCATTCAACGATCAACAAGTAGATGATGCTGTTTATTTTCATTCTAATTAGGCTATAATCTTCTTTTTCAATAGTTATGCTTAATAGATTCGACTCATTCATTATTCTAACTCATTGATAACAATTCGACTCATCAATAATTAATAACAATTCTTACCACTGCTGTCACTTATTAGGCTTCAAATCCTTGTCTTTTCATCGAACGAGTATCCAAGTCTCATGACTGACTCACCTGGGTTGCTTTTGCTTGTCTGATTTATGTTCCCTTCGTCCCCGTTCGCTGCTTGTCCACCCCATTCGTCGCACTCTGCATGGCCAGAACGAGCGTCTACTTTCAAATAAGTCTATTATTCCGACTCTTTAGATTTTTTCTGTTCCTTTTTTGTTTCTGACGGCGCACAATAAACTCACAGATGAAATTAAATAACCCATTTAACACGTTTGACACTACGCCCTGCTTTTCGTTTTGCAAATCGAAGGCTAGCGAGCTTTAGAAGCACATTCACGGCGTTTTGGAATAATTTAAATGAATGATTTAAAACAGCAAACTACACTGGCGATCTCATAGCGGAAAACATGTTAAACTCTGGTTAAATTACAATGGAATTTGTATGGTGTATTTATATGGTATAAACAGTTTTGTATTCTGAATTACACGTGATTATTCTACAGTAGCCATAAATTCGTGTAGCACTGTCAGATATAGATAGTGTCAGATAGTGTTGTACGGCCAGACAAAAACAGTTTACATCGGATAGCGATACGTCCTGGTCAACGGTTCAGGGACTAAGATGCGCGGTTGACATAGACTCCCAACAAATAGCATATGTAGCTATACAAATGTAGATATGTAGATATAATGCATAAACCCATTGATCTAAAAAACTGAATTTAACACGTTTTGAAATATTCATATTACTTGCAACCTAATGAGTCGCAATACAAGTTGAATACAGATAGCGGCCCAACCAAGGTTACCTGGCTTTCTTAATATCTCTTTATTAATTTGGCAATGCTTTACCTTATCGCAGCCACGAAATTATTTCGATTTTTAACCCAAACGCCTTTATCCTACACCCATTTGTCTCGAAAAGATTTCTGTGATTGTGATGGGAGGATTATGTAGATGTTGTTTGGAGAAAATATTTTACTTCTACAGGAGATACGCAAGTTCCCAAGTGTGGCTAAGATTCCAGACAAAATGCTCAAGCATCAGGAAAGGGTCAGCATCAGTAGGGAAGGTTCAGCAACCTCAACAATTGCACTCGTTGCCCGTGTTCGGGGAGACGCGCAAGACTTGACGAGAAAGCAAAGAAGAAATGATCTGCAGTGATCATGTTCGATTTGCAGAGTGCAATTCAATTTTATTGAGAAAACATCTAGCGGCAGCAGAAATGATTTACAGCACGTAGCTGTCGGACCCAACACTCGTGGTCCATCGTTCTGCTCGCTTTTATGACCTTAGCGCGTCTCTCTCCGGTTCCACATTCGTCCCGTGTGTTTGGGTGGCGTGATTCGTGTTACGAGTGGAAGTCAACAACTAAACGTAATCTGCTAATGTTACGGATGTTTTTCTGATGACCATGAGGTATGCATAACTTCCATGAACAACATTTATATTTGCTCCGCTGCATTTGGTGCAGTAATCAAAGGTCGTTTCGAATGTCTCTTGTATCACCTTTCAACCGCTTCTTTCGTTTGAACACGT
>KZ063613.1:8412-43895 GCA_002091835.1 Anopheles maculatus
GTACAAGATCGAAAAGTAAACAAGACCAGCAACATGTTTCGTAAGTGGTTATGCTTTGATCCAACTCTAACCATTGATGCGCCCATTACCAATATCACGAGAGTCTTTGTGTTAAAGAAATTCAACGTCCCGAACCGAAATTCTCTTTAAACTTAATTATAAAATGCATAGTTTGCCAATTCATATAATCCGGCCCAAAGCCAAAACGAGTTTGACATTACTGCTACAAACGGTAGTATCCAAGTTATGCTAGCCAAACATACATATACCCATTTACACATACGTTCCCGATAAGTCGACTCTTCATGGACTTCGATCGAATTCAACCGGCCAATCGGGATTGTCAGATGGTATGTCCTCAAACATTAAAATCTAAAATCACGTGCCATTTGCGTATGTACGTGAGAAATAACGATGCGCCAACGATGTCTAATCGTCATACATTTTTATTAACATATCCGAATCAACGCCACAGACTAGCGGAGATTGAAAATTGAAGATATTCTTCGCCTTGGCAGGACCGCCGAGAACGGGACCACGCCGGGACTTTCCAATGACGTACAACAGGATGATACTGAGAAATCCAAGTCTGCCGAACTCGCGGCACTAACATAACCACACCAAGTTATTTTCATTTTGTTGACGATGCTATTAATACCGACCATAAACAAGAACCAGTTGTGCATTCTTTGTGAAGATGAACCAACGAACAATCGATCGAGAGTAGCTTCTGTGGTGCGCAGCACACAGCAATTCTTATCAATATCTAATGGTACAAGAAAGCAACAGAATAGGATAAAGCAAAATATTACACAGTTACGGCTGATTTATAATCATTCGTTGTACATAGACGTCACCCGACAAAGCGTGACAATTTTTGTGTGCGTATTCTCACCCATAGAGGGGGCTACGTAATGCAACGTGAAGGTCTGCGATAGAAAACGGTTTTATTTTCAAATCACTAACCAGCTGCCTGTGACACTACCACACCTTCGCACAGGAGAAGGTTCTTCTGTTGTCAATCACACTCAAAAACACACACGCGCGCAAGGTGACGTAGGTAGTGATAAAAGTGCTTCAACGCACTGACACTTTTCACAGAAAGTCCAATATGCTACAGGTGTAGAGAATTATAGATGTAATAGCGTGTGTAAAAACCCACTTCCACCATTGTGGAGGGTTTGCTTTCGTTTCATCACCACAAAACGATTGGCGCGAGAACTGACCCAACAATGCCGATAACGCGCGCACCATCCAACCAACCCCGGGCAGGCTTCGTTCGATTTGACAGATCAACAAAAACACGTGGCTGTGACGTTTGAATTGAAAAGCCATGTGCGCGCCGCCGTCTACTGTGTTTATGATTGTGTCAAATTGTGTGCGTTCGTGCTGCTTTGTAAAAAAAAACGCACCAAAAAGCAATTTACATTTAGTAATAAACCACCTAAAATGAAAATTGCTGTTTGTGCCGACATGGCACCATTCCGATGTCTCTTTGTTTCAAGTTTCCCAGATGTATAAAAACGTGTTTCCAAAAAACAGAGCAAGCGATATAATTTTTTTATATCTCGAGGTGAAAGGGTGTTGTCCTGCTTTTAAAGGAAAAGAAAGCTCAGAACCTATCGATGCAATGGCGCACTCAACGTTGGGCGAACGCAGAGACAGGGACGAACGTGCAAGGAGGGAGAACCGCACAAAAAGAAAACGATTCGCCAGCTTGTACTTTCCCCCTGGTAGCGATATGGTGGTAACGCAGGATGGGAAGGATAAATGCGCCACTGT
Organism: Anopheles maculatus; assembly: GCA_002091835.1. Classification (NCBI taxonomy): domain Eukaryota; kingdom Metazoa; phylum Arthropoda; class Insecta; order Diptera; family Culicidae; genus Anopheles; species Anopheles maculatus. The sequence continues at coordinate 10,195 of KZ063613.1, forward strand.
ATGGATGTGTTGGATCATTTTCTTTGTGGTCCATTTGCGGTGTTGGAAGACGCGAGAATTTACATCGCCAACGCGGAAAAACGAGGCCAACGCTTTGTTCGAAAAATATGTGTATCTACACATCCTGACAGGCGGTGCTCAAAATGGAAACCACCAACCAATCGCTTTCGGTTGCTACGGCAGTTGTTTCAAGCGCGACCAAGTAGTGACCAACCGTAACATATCGGCCAATAATACCGTGCCGGTACGAGCACCACCAAACTAGCGGTACAGATACTGTCGCCAAAGAGAAGGTTGATGGCCGTTGCAGCTTTGCTTGAAATACACCTTCCCTCCGATACACACACACACACGCACACGAAGACATAAAAAAAACCGCAACACGCTGCTCGCGATCGTATGAGGACGGCCACGTTACGTAAAATGTCCGTGAAAGCGATTAGATTCCTTCCTAGATGGCACAAACCGATGCTAGATAAATCCTGCCGAAGTTTTTATGTGAGGTTATAATGGACCGTTGTGTACAAATATTTTGCTTTGCTATCGTCGTAGTGAGACGCATTCGAGACATGATTTCCCAATTGTGATTTTCTTTGCGAAGGAAGACATCGGTGAGAGCATCAAAGCAACCATGCTTGAAGACTGAACAGTCCAAGCAACCCGCACACATCATCAAACCATCATAGGTCCCCCAATTCTCCCCACTCTACATATGCGCGGCTCCATTCTTCGCGCCACCTCATTGCTCCAATACACCATTTGTTGGCTGCTGCTGCTGTTACTATTGGCTGAACTCGTTTGACATCCGCCTTGGGTGCGAACCTTTCACTTGAGAGCACACGTTTCGATTCCACGTTATCAAACACACCTCAGCATAAATCAAACGCCAACATCACAGCACCGCGGGGCCCTCACCATATGCTATACAGCATTATTATGTTCTACCGTGAGCTCTCTTTTTCTCGGCCTTGAAACATAACCGAAATTAACTTCGGCCTCACGCAATGCAACAGTATGCGTAAGAACAAGCAAGCCGGCATTATTTCCGCCAGGCAAGGTGCATTCCTCCCTGGCAGCGGAGGGTCGGCCCGCCACAACAGTCCCTGCGCATACATGCGCACCTCTACTTCAACACTACCGTTCATACACGCGCGCACACACACACACACACACTCCCATACACAGCTACACAATCCATGCATAGCGCTAACACGTACCATACACAACGAAGGCTCCCGGCGTTTTCAATGGATGGTTGAATTCAACACCGGATGCCAACACATCGAGTCCGGGCCCCGTCCGTCGTGGGGGTTGATGGAACAGAACAGCTTCTTTTGCGAAAGGAATCTTTCACTTTCCGGGTAACACACTTTTCAGCACCTCGCCCGATCTTTTTCAGCATTGGTATTGTACAGTCTGCTTCGCACACACATCCACACACACACGCACACACTGTCTGCTCCGGTCGTCCTCCGGTGCGGGAACTTTACGGGTATCGTCCACGTGTTTTTACCACCGCACTTTGCAGCCGGGATTACGGCCGCACCGATTCAACTCGGGATGGAATAGTTTCGATGGTTTTTGTGTGATTCTCTGGCAGATTTTCGCGTGTTACTATCGCACTGCCGGCTTCGCTGAGTTAGCCGCGTTGGAGGAATTAGCACAGCAACAGCAGCAACACACATGCACCTACTCAGAAAATCACATGGAAAACCGACCGACTGCTAGCAAAGGTTGGTAATTCCGCACGCTGTTGACAGTTGATCAACATTAATAGATGCGAAGGTGAGACTACCGGCCGCGCCATCATGGTGGTGTTCGGTTTGACAGTGTGGTTATCATTTCGTTATAGCATGAGGTTTTAAAATGAAAATACCGAAACTAACTCGTTTTATTCGTTTAATAAGGGTCCTGTACCAAGATAACGTCGATTGCTAGCATCTTTTTCGAGATCGTCCGCAAACGAATTTCCTGAACACACGAAATAATTTAAACATCGAAAGCTTTTGAACGAATATGCCATAAATTCCACCCGATTGAACGAATGCAAACGTCAGAAACCTGCACGGCTTAACGAAAGCTTTAGTTGACATTTGTTTATCTGGCAAATTGTTTATTGTTTTGCTTTGCGGCAAAGAAGTGCAGCGTTAATCGCTTATACATTTTACCTTCCGAATTTTGGCCAATAACCACAACAATGGCTTCATCGTTGGATATAGATCCAACGTTTAAACACGCGCTTAAACTTCTCCACTCACCACACTCGGATGCGACGGAAAAGATACGCAATCTTCTGGACGAGCTCATCAAGCAGCGGTACGGCAGTGGAAAAACGCTCATTAACACCCTCAGCAAGAAACACCTCGGCGAGGAACCGCTTGCCGGGGGTAGCAATCTGTACGTGCGCAAACAGAAGGTGATCGAACCGAAACCCATTCCCGTGATTAATGTGGATCCGGATCCGGAACCGATGTCAAGCGGTACGATCGAGTGTATCGTGAGCGCCCCGGAAGCACTGACCATACCGCCGATGCCGTCCGGTTCCATCCTGATCTCCACCTCCGATCTAGAGGGTAACGACGAGGACGATGATGTCGTCATGGAGGAAGACAAACTGAAGGAGCTGGAAGATCTGATGTGTGTCGTCTGTCGCTTGATGGACGTTAGTGCGCGGAACAGGCTGGTCGAATGTGCCGACTGTCACGCTCTATATCATCAGGAAGTCATTTCGGAAGCAGACGCTAATGACGAGGAGAATGCATGGTACTGCACCTTGTGCCGCAACAAGCAGACGGTCACCAAGCTGCCAGCTGCTACGATCGTATCCACACCACCGATTACCATCGCTACGTCACCGTCGCCTACGATTAGCAGCACAGCGTCAAAATCAAGCTCGCATTCGAAAAGCGGCAGCAGCAAATCGGCCGAATCCTCGTCCAGCTCTAGCTCGTCTAGCAGTAGCAAGCACAAATCGTCCAAAAGCGGAAGCAAATCGTCCGACTCTTCGCATGAGCGTGATAGGGATCGTGACCGTGACCGGGGTGAACGGGATCGCGATCGCGAGCGGGATCGTGATCGCGATCGTGACCGCGATCGTGAACGTGAAAAAGATCGCGATCGATCATCGAAATCTTCTTCGAACAGTGGCGCAGGAGGCTCATCATCGTCATCGACGGGTGGTGCTGGAAGCGGTGGCTCCAGCGCCGTTGGAACACCGAGCATAAACATAATCAGTGCGGATAAGCGACTGCAAATGATGAAGAAAAAGGCGGCCAAAATGCAGGACAGTAAACGCAAGCATAAGTAGCTGTAAGATGCTTAGTGGTCAGTGTGTTACGAAGAGTGTTGCGACACTGAGGCATAATGACAAATAAAGTATTTGTTTAAGTACTAGTTCTTTCTATTTAATTGATCAGTCTATTTCACATTTCAATGCAGTAAAAATCCTATCCATCATGAATTTAAATGTTTCAAAAATCGAAAGCTTTGCATAGTTAACGCATTTGCATATTCTATAATAACTAGTAGAAAATCATTAAATTAAAAATTAATAAAGACATCACATGTATAATTTAATTGTCCAGTTGTGCACGTCAAAAGAGAGCGAAAAACGTTGGTATGTCTGTATCGGTAGGTGAATTCAACAGCGTATCATGTCGGTGTATGTTTACAGTGCGTTCAGATAGGTTAGCGGCACTGAAAGATTAGCATGAAATCGTATTAGTAATTTGCACGCGCTTTAACAAATTTTGTTGTTTTTTTTTATTATAGAATAATAGGTGTGCATGAGAAAATAGTATTTTAAAGTGAAGAAAATGTTATTGGTGCGCCTTTTTCGTCTCCTGGCAAAATGGTAAAGATTTTTTTTTTATCAAAGAGTAAAAAGTCGAAATTTAATCGTGATATCGTGGCAAAAATGACGACGACTGAAAATCAATAGGTTATAGAATTCCAATATTTTATCTATTTTTTTATTTTTAGAATTGATAAAATAATAGATCGATTAGAAGTCATCAGTACTAGGAGCATTACTCGAGTGCGGAACAAATTATTTTACTTTTCACAAAAAAATGCATATTTCCACATAACGATTAATATACTAAATGTTACACACAGAGAGAAAGAGAGAGAGAGAGAGAGAGAGAGAGAGAGAGAGAGAAAGAGAGAGAGAGAAAGAAAGAGAGAGAGAGAGAGAGAGAGAAAGAGAGAAAGAGAGATTTGACAGCAGCAGAAAGAAAAAAATCCAATTAAAAATAAAATTGATAAAAATCGTTAGAAATTACATAGATCTTACTGCAATACTGCAATAAAATTGTAAACAAAAATATGGATTAATAAAAATAGCATAACATCCTTATGAATCCAAAATTCAGCGTTTATGACACAAACCAATTCAACACTCCTGCGTGATTGCGTCTACTCCAATGCAGTGCACTGTATAAATAAGCCAGTGCGCATGTATATAAATACGCCAGTCGATATACATAGTTCTCGTTCGGCAGCCGAGCAGTGAAGACCTACTTTTAAGCACTGGACTGGACTTGTACGCCACCAACCACGCATTTTTACTGTGGAACTAGAGGCATGCTCGAGTCTAGAGTTTCCACTAAACAACAATATTAAACACGTTAAGAATATTGTGTAAAGGTGTGTAACGATAGTTTTCGCGCTCGCGTGTACGGTGGAACCCAGTGGAGTTCGGGAGAGTCCAAGTGTGCGTTTCACAAAAGGACATTTCATCGTGATGCTACTTCTCGACACGCTACTGCTCGAGTGTGCCAAAATTGTGTCCGTTTCGTTCGAGCCCCAATCGCGGCAGAGTGTAGAGTAGTGGTTGCAGTAGCAGTTGCATTAATAAGCAGAAAACTAGCTTTCCCAGCGCCCGGTGTCAATTGTAATCTAGTCTCGGCAAGCGTTTTTCATATGCGGCAATTTGGATAGTGGAAATGAAATGAATTACAGGGTTCTCGCCGATTTTATCACACACGCCTTGCGTACGCTCTGGGCCCCGGTATAATTTCGCACACGCCAGTGGCAGTTAGGAAGGGAAATTAATTCGTTAATCATCCCTTTGTCTCGACAGCTCATTTAGTGCCAGCCAACCAGCCAGCTAGTGTAGCGGCCCAAGTGCGGTGAAACGCAAAGTAGCAGAAGCCGGAAAGCTTAGTGCACCATTTCTACCACCAGTGGGGGATGAAAGCGCGCAAAAATCAATAATCAACCCTCCCGGTTTGGGATAGGCAGCAGTGTTCACCACGTGTCGCTGTGTGTGTGTGTGTGTCGTGTGCCGTTTTTTTCGTACCGTGTTATTGACTTTCCACAGTTAAAAAGGTAACGTTGTGAAATTAATAGTTCCATGCCAGAGAGAGCCTTATTGCCACCAGCGCAAGGCAGGGTCAAGGATAAGTGGCAACAGTAAGCAGAGCAAGAGCACACCCAGTAGCAAACAAACCGAAATCGGCCGCTTCTTAACACCAGGAATGTCATCGTCATCGGTCGAGAAGACATCCGTTGCTAAAGGAAACGAAGGAACCGCCGCCAAGGCACCTGCGACGCTGGATCCAAGTGTGCCGAAGAAAATTGTTAGCGCTATACCGAAGCAAAGGTTCGTTTTTCTGTGCGTTCGATTGTATGTGTTTGTGTGTATACTGTGTACATGTGGTTCCCTGGGATTTCCTTTTCGTTCCGCGCGCACCCATGGCTGTGTGTGAACAATTTTAAACGACCGTGTCATAATGGGATGGAAAAGCCCTCGTGTCGGCAAAAAGCAGTTTTTTAAGCTGAAAGAAAGTTGAATAAGGAATAAGGGGTAGTTTTCCCTCCCTCATATAACAGGTTATGAAAGCAAGGACTGCTCGGTATGTTTGCCCGTGTGTGTGTGTGTGTGTGTACTCCAATGCGCTTCCAGAGAGACACAGTACACGCGCTACAATGTGAGAAGAGAGCGTGACAGTAACAAAAGGGAAGTTTTTCTCTCTCGCAAATAATTTGCCCGAGAGACGACGTCCTTTACATGAACGCATCTATGGCTCCGTTCGTTGACCGCATTCAGATAGAGGACACGCTTGTTAGGGGGGGTTCAGTTTTCCCGCTGTGCAGTTAGTTACCATCACCTTTACACCGGGGAGTGTGTTTGTTTTGGATGTTTGTCGGCCGGCAGCCGCACCACATGGCCATTCGCGTACCGATTGCCAGTGCTTCGGTTTGCTGCCATGTACGCCACATTCATGTGTTTGTGTCGCCGGCCGGTGCAGAAGCATCGGGTTTTCCGGCCGGAGCGAGAGCACGTGCTCGACCCGGACGATGTGTGCTCGTGGAACAAACATATCAAGGAATGTTGTCATATGCTATTGGACTGTTCTTTTTTTTGTTTATCGTGTTGTATAACACGTGCAATGGAAATGATATTTAATTTAGTAATTTTCGTTGAAAACAATGTTAGTATTAAGTAATCGGTAAACTAATTGGTAATTATTTACGATACACAACGCGTAACATATTAAATGGCTTAATGGAAAATGAATCCAAACATTTTATCATTGTACAACTAAATTACCAAGTCATAAGCTTCCGATGCTAGGTGATACTCGACGTATGAGGTATAATTATAGTCTACCGACCAAATAATATGCTTTACGCATTCAGGATGAAACATGGAGCAAGTTGGTGGCCAAATTTAGGCCAGACACTTGTGGCAGCTCTCATCACACCGGCTCCACCTCCACCTCTACAACTACACTAAAAATAGCTTAATAAACGACCGTGTATGCCATTGAACAAGTGAGCTAAAATGGGGCCCGTCTCGTGTTACATGTAAGATGTGTAAGTGTTCCATCATACACCGTTTTCAAGCCGCAAGCAATGTGTTCGATTGTCAGCCAGAATCAAACTTTACACGACTGGAACTCCGAGCTCAAGTGGGAGAGTCACATGTTGAGCCTATCAGGGCCAGAGTTATCTACCTGAAACATCCCGCCACTATGTATCTATACTATCTTGCACTTACGGGTTTATCGTATACCCTGGGGCAGAACAATTGTCTATATTCGAACGTTTGTCGTTTATTGCATTTCGAAATATTTGGTTGGATTATCTAATCGGAAACCTTTCGCACGGCTAATTGCACAACTTCCCGGTTACGGTGATGTCACCCCAAAACCGTGCCTTTTTTTTTCGTTTCCGGTTATCTGGGCGTGATAAGATACCGTGACCCAATATATGTATCGTCGCCAATCTAATCCATCAATGTTTTGCAGCTAGATAAGCGTGGATAAAGAAAAGCAAATTATGTAATTTATATATTCCGGTAAAGTCAATGGACAAGAATTGGAACATACATGAAAGCGTTCTGTGAAAAGAAAGTCGAATGTTGTAAACCCCTTTTTCGTAAATACTGCTTAGTAAAAGTAAATATTTATACTTTTAAAACATTTTACGACAGTTAGCTGGCACCTTAGCCGTAGCTGTAATTAGTGATATTTGGAATAGGCTTGATGCCTTCTGACTCAACGACACGCTCACCACAAACGCCATCAGCCACTGTTTCTGAGTAATAGTCACATGGATGGCTTCGTCTCAGACATAGTAGAACGATCCTATAGAACAATGTTTAATGTACGATGAACACTTTCGAAATATTCCACAACATGGTGGGAAAATATTGATAAACAATCGTATAAAGTGATAAAACACCGAATAAAGAACTTTATTTGAAGTTTACATTTGAATCGACTTAGTCGCGGCTTCGTTAGAGCAGAAAAAGATTGTATATAAATAAAAACTAAGTTTTAATTCAAAAACCAAACAAATTTCTTCTGAAGGTTCTGCATAGGTTCGTACATAATTGTGCAACACCAAATAAAGAAAAACATATTGCCCCACTTTATACTACATTGGAAGGTAAAGGCAAACAAATAAAGAAAAACATAAAAAGCAGTTTGTTTGAGAAAGCGCTAAACCACATTGAAGTTCGTAACTCCACAGTAGTTTAAACGAGTTTGACCAATTAACTGTTCCGTGCTATTCGTTTAACGCTTTCAGGCATCCATTCTCGAGCTAGTCATGAAGAGCTAGACTAAAGTGAAGGTTTGAAATGTGGCTTGACAACCTTCTATCACCGCTTACAGCCGATACTGCAGCCTAACCCTAAGAGTCTGTATTATCTTTACCCCGTTTTCACAGACAACAGCTGCTCAAATGGAACGGTTGGGGTTACAAGGACTCGCGCTTTCTCTACCAGGATGGAACGATCGTCTTCACTGGCGATAGGTAAGTCAGCTCTAAGCTTCCACACACTCATACCTATCACGACCAGTAACATTCGCCGTCTCTTTCCCATTGCACCAGGTATCCGATTGGGGGAAAAGTGTCGCTACCACACTTTCGCGACTATGTGATCGAAAACTTCAACGTCGATCTATCGGACCGGCGGGAAGGTGTCCCGGTGCCGAACGAATTTCCCGACCCGGTACCATGCCCAGAGTTTCTGCAGGATGTACGGCAATCCGGTATCGATTGTACGCAGAACGGTGAAGATCGCTTAATCCGATGCCATGGACAAACGCTGCACGACGTACACATGATGCGTACGGGAACATTCAAACGCATCCCGGATGTGGTTCTGTTTCCCACCTCACACGCCCAGGTAGAACAGATTGTCCACTCCGCGAACCGGCACAATGTGGTGCTCATACCGTACGGTGGTGGTACATCCGTCTCCGGTTCGGTCACCTGCCCGGAAGCCGAGACACGTCCAATCGCAGCGCTCGATACGTCGCAGATGAACCGGATGTTGTGGATCGATCGTGAAAATCTGGTAGCCTGCTTCGAGGCTGGAATTGTGGGGCAGGATCTCGAGCGTGAGCTGCGTCAGCTAGGGTTCACCGTCGGCCACGAACCGGACAGTTACGAATTTTCTACGCTCGGTGGCTGGGTGGCGACACGTGCCTCCGGCATGAAGAAGAACGTGTACGGTAACATCGAGGATCTGTTGGTACGGGTGAAAATGGTTACCAGCCAGGGCGTGTTGGAGCGAAGCTTAGCAGTGCCCCGCGTATCCTGTGGGCCCGACTTTAACCATCTCGTGCTCGGCTCGGAAGGCACGTTAGGCGTCATCACGGAGGTGGTCATCAAGATTCGCCCGCTACCACAAGTGAAACGGTACGGTTCGCTCGTCTTTCCCGACTTCGGTTCCGGCATCCGGTGTTTGCGGGAAGTTGCCCGAGAGCGACTACAGCCGGCAAGCATACGGCTGATCGACAATGAACAGTTCGTGTTTGGCCAGGCGCTCAAAATTCCGGGCGGTCCGCTGGCGACGGTTGCCGACCAGCTGAAGAAGGTGTACCTAACGCGGGTGAAACGGTTGCAGCTGGATCGTATCGCGATCGCAACACTCCTGTTCGAAGGTCACGAAGCGCAAGTCAAGCAGCACGAGGCAAAGATCTTTGCCATCGCCAAACGTTACGGGGGTTTCTCGGCCGGTAGCAGCAACGGTGAAAAGGGTTACATTCTCACCTTCGTCATCGCGTATATCAGGGTGAGTGTGTTGGAAGGGTGTTAGGGTCAGCCGTCGACAATTAGAAGCCATTTGACAAACGCAAGCGCATGTCGAGTGCCTCTTCACCTGCCGGTGATAGTTGCATCAAATGCCAATGCAAATAAGACGCTAGTGCGGTCTATTTGGACGTCACGATCGTTGCACGGCTGGTGGTGATACTTGCGCCATTAGTCTCTCCAGGCTAACTAGGCAAAGTAACGTGCTAACGTGCGCCCCTCGATTCGATGCTCATTCCCTACGCTTTTTTCAGGACCTGGCCTTGGACTACAGCATTGTGGCCGAATCGTTCGAAACCTCCGTATCATGGGATCGTTGCGAAGCTCTTTGCACCAACGTGAAAAGCTGCGTCCGCAAGGTACGTACATGCATTGTTTTTGAGTGGTTTTTCAGCAGATAAGCAAACATTGCTCGCAGCAGATACGAGACATGACGCGAACCATTGTCGATAAGTGTCCATCCGTCCGGGATGAAGGTGTTAGATAAATCAACAAACCCGCTAATTACGGCTGTATCGGCGAAGAGTTAGATTGTGTGTTTAGATAATATTTACACGACTTTAATTGTCCCGGCTGTTAATTAGTGTTCCATTAAGTCATTTCTATCTTTGTATTGATAGTACAATGTTTTACCGTTTTTGAATGTTAATAATATACCATTACTGCAGCCATGAAACTGCTGCTGCCTCAGATGGAAAATGATCCAAAACAGCACATGAAAACAACCATGCGTCTCCATTGTTTACACGTTCTTTCCGCCAACTCTCTCGCAGGAATGTGCCAAACACAACATTCAACACTACCTCATCTCGTGCCGGGTGACACAGACGTACGATGCCGGCGCTTGTGTGTACTTTTACTTCGGCTTCAACCATGCCGGCTTTGCGAACCCAGTCACCATCTATGAGGAAATCGAGAACAAGGCTCGCGACGAAATTCTCGCATCGGGTGGTTCGATCTCGCATCATCACGGCGTTGGCAAGATTCGATCGCGCTGGTACCCCCAGAGCGTGTCCAATGTCGGGGTACAGCTGTACAAAGCTACCAAACGGGAGCTGGATCCGAAAAATATCTTTGCCGCCGGAAATCTTATACCGACCGAACTGCAGGACAGCGACCCCGAACCTAGCAGCTTGAGGGCAAAACTTTAAACAGCCACACACGCGCCTGCAGACACGATTCTAGAGACGCCGCCTCATCGAACACGTTTAACATGCATGATAATAATAGCAACAACACGCAACAAACAAAGTAAAAGCAAATAATGCTCCACCGCTTCACGGGACAGAGGTGGTCCGCGATGTGCAGAAACAGTCAGCAGACCACTTCCGTCCCATCGCCGGAAGCATGTGTTCGTCGCTTTCGTTACGTTGCGTTACGAGAGTGGGCCAAAGATCCTAGTTTCCTTTTTTAAAATCCATACCTAGATTGTGGGAAGCGAAAACAGTGGAACCGGTCCGGCTTCTGTTTGCACCCATGTCTAGCAAGCCAGCCAGCCCATGTCTAGTTAACAAACATTCCATGCCAAACCATCCCTCCCGTTGTAGTGGCTTAGCTGAAGCATTAGAGCATTGTTTTGAGTTTTGTTTTCATCCGCGACAATGGTGATTTTGTATTGCTCCTTAATGTTTTGATTTGTTTTGTTTTAAGGCTAATAGTATAAATTGATGATGGTGCAACAGTTAGAATGAATAGGTCGAATTGATGTGTGCATACTTTTGCTAGCGCAATTTTTGCTCTTTTATGTGGAAGATGGTTTTTTGCTTTTACTGGAAAATAAAAACTTCACTTTAAGTTGCGAAACAATAAAATCTATTTAAAAAATTACCTGCTGCTGTAGTTTATTCGTTTTTCTTCATGGTAAATGTGTGTAAAATGTTTTTCTGCTCATAGAGCATTAACTGATTCGCTCCACCTTATCAATCCGGTAAGGCTATAGGCGTGTTGGATAAGGCGCAAAAAAAAACAAACATCAATAAAACATTATTTGATTGGCCGTCGAAATGATTATCTGGAGGAGCAGTAAGATAGTACGATTGTAAAGCCTCGAATAGCAAGTCATTGAAGAAGAGCTTCAGCCAAATGATAACTAGCAGCTGGATGTTAAATAACTTTTTAGAATACCTTCCCACTGATGTATTCTTTTTGATAATTCTCAACAAAAATAGATTTACAATAGGACAATCGGTTGCCTAGTTCAATTTTAGTAGCGCGTGCTGAACTGTTCTTCTATAAAGTGGCGCCACCTAGCGGTGAGTAGCGATGAGAATGAAACGCTGTGAAATATTTCATCGTGTCGTTTCGATTTTTAAACAAGAGCTCGTCAATAATGTGACTTTGCAATAATTTGCACGTTTCCACTGCAGATGTGTTGCGATTTAAGGATGAATTTTGTCAAAAAGTTTAATTTGTGAATACGGTGCAATTGACTGTGTCTTCTAAAAATTGGGACATCAATGTAAATATGGTATACGCTTACTTAACGACCTGTAAGAGAAAGATTTTTCTTGGCTTAATCAATGTGTTCCACTTTCCTGCATTCAACTTTACCAGCCGCTTAGCACGCACCAGCACAAAGCTAAGATTCTTCTGTCTGTGTTTTTGATTCTGTTTTTTTACATTCTAAATGTGGATTTCCACTGATCCTCATGTTTAGTTTGAATCAAAAGCCGATGGGGAACAAACATGACGTAGCATGAGCCAGATTCCAAGTGAATCATTTTAGTAAAAATATTGTATCATAATTATTTCAGGGTTTCAGGGTTTAAGATTATGTTAAAGGATCTCAGACAGCTGACTGCTAATCCGATGCGCTGAGATGCTTAGATTAGAAATAAAGGTAAGAGCGAATATAGCTGTAAGCAGGACACTGAGCTGATCCGTAGGAACCATATCACAGATACAGATATGAGTAAAAGCAACCGCGGACAACATAACAATAATACCATGGGGTCCGAAAAACCATTTATCAATGCCCTGGTGTTGACACGACTATCCACCACTGCATGTACCGGTAACAGGCACATTGAGCAGAATGTCAAACGGTAGCCAAATCCAGAAGTTTGTACTACATCCTGGAATGAAATAACTACACAAGAGCAATAAGTCATCTGGCCACTTTTCCTCAGATACTTTACACCTCGCATATACTTTGTTTCAAGCGAGGTCGACAGTGGTGCATCGTACGATTCAGTTATAGCATACTTCACCGCCACTTAGAATCACTCTTTATCAGGTTGTTTCAGCGCCATAAATAGAGAAAAAAAAACAAAGTACATTAAAGAAATACAACAAAACCAGTTTACATAACGCATTAAGTATACAAGTCTTTAATTGGCCCACCATTTCTGGCTTTCTTGACATATTACTTACTCATAGCTGAATAGTCAGTCCCACGAACGGGAACTCGTAGCATTCACTAACATATCGGATGGACATCTGTGGTGGTATACGAGACGTACTTACTTACGTGGATCCGGCGTTTGACGAGTCCAATAATCGAAGTCACCGTCGCATCTCCATTGTCCTACCACTCATACAGGACCAAAGCTCTTTCGTCAGTTTTGGACAGGGTCCGTATCTTAGAAGTGTATGTGAGAACTGAAACTTTAAATGTATTCCAGCTTCTTCCATCGCAATGCGTATTTTGAGTAGAGACGTTTCCGCAGGCTGTAGTATGACCGGTTGGCAACCAGCACTCTTCAACAATTCAACATCTATGTTGTTATCAATGGTGACTTTTAACCCCAGATAGGAAATGTTTTAAACAACTTCATAGATACGATCACCTATCACCCTTGCGTGAATCAATGTTTGTTAGCAAAAACACCACCATCATTTTGGTGTTTTCTTCGTTGATCTCTAACCTGAGATATAGTGCCGCTTGCGCAAATCTTCGGTAAACTTCTGCTACGGTAGAGGGCCTCAAGCCAATGATGTCTGTGTCATGGTCTCCGATGTTTACACCACCGAGTCTCGAAGGACCTACATACGACGGAATCGCAAGGCTCATAGGATTGAATTAAGGATCAATGAGACGATGTACCTGTTTGCCAGAGGCTCTGTCCATAATCGAACCACTAATGTACTCGCCGTTTTCGAGCGGTGACTGCTAAGGACTATCTTTGGCGGAGTGTGCGAGCAGAACCACGAGCTAGCTGAGCTGCTTGGCGGTGCAGATATCCTAACCGTGGCCTAAGCCTGAATGATATGATAGTTGGGGCACGTGATGATGAAGCCGAACTCTTGCCCCACTTCATGAAAGATGCTCATCAGATGCTGGAAGGGTGAAGATGAGTGAAGAAATGCAGTAATGTACCGGGTTTAGGATATGCGACCTGGCCATTTCTAATAGGCGTGGTCATATCTAGGAAGGCCCAGAAGAAAACAACACGTCAGTCATACAATTTAAACATGATTTTAAAATTCTCAACTGAAATTATGTTTGCACCTACTACATTTTTTTCCGGTGTGTAGCTAGTCTAGATCAATTTTATTAGTGTGTGTTTGTTTTTCTATACCCTACAGTAGTATCACACAAAGCGTTAGTGGAGTTGAGTTAGCTGACAACGAACCTGTTTCGTGAAATATTATATTGTGATAGAGTGTAACTAGAAACATTCGCTACAGACGTGTTATTTTCGGTAAACAGTCACAAAAAACTAGGATCGTTTCATACAATCCATGCAATGTCCTTCGGTGATTGTAATATGTTTTTTTTTAATAGAGCTTAAGTAGCAGTATCTTCCAGAAATTGTGACATCAGCGTAAATATGGTATATGCCTGCTTAATCACCTGCAGCGAGACAGAAAGCTTGTTTAACGCATTATTAACGTTTTACCAAAATTAATACAAACCTCGGTAAAAGAATCTCGCGTTACGATGAACAGCTTGCCTGCATTCAACTTAACCGGCCGCTTGGCACGCATCAGCACAAAGCTTAGATCTTTCTGTCTTTTCACATTCTGCTTGTACCATGTGCTGTGAAAAATGGCATCCGCCACGGCCCCACTTTCCTCGATCAGCTCGGTGCCCAAGTAAGAGAAGGAAAAGGTTTGAAAAAGACAGTAACCAATCACGCAGATCATTGCTATCAACAGAAACACATCCTTAAAAGCCTATAAAAAAGATAGGAAGATGTGAGCTTTAATTGGAAAACCTACGCGGCAGCTTACCAATGAGAGCACCGTCACCATTAGACACAGCGCAAAAACCGTTGACATGTATAGAAACAGCATCTGAAAGCTCAGAATATCTTCGAGCGTGCGGGCCGAACTGTAAGGAGGGAAGCGCGTTAAGCAGCTATTTGTTATTTGAACAACTCATTTTATCTTACCGCAGTACGGAATCGTGCAAAGTTACGAAGCTTTCAAATTTGCCACACCACTGTTCCTGACGCCTGCTTTGTTCCGAAAGCTCGTTTGCCTTAATTTGTAAAACTCTAAACAAACATGACGTAGCATGGACCAGATTCCATGTGAAACATTCAATCAAAAATAAAACGATACCATGCATCTCCAGCAAAACATTGAGCATTATATTAAGTGGCAACCAGAGCCAGAAGTTGGTACGATATCCTGGAATGAAATAACTACACGGGAGAACGATCGTTTGAATGTCTTATCGATACATATCCACTAAACCTAGCACCTACTTTGCCTCGATCGGTGTCGATAGTGGTACGTCGTACGATCCAGTTATAGCATACTTCACCGCCACGAACAACATCGGAAATATTCCGTACAAAGCACAGTTAAAGCACAGCAGCGAGGTGTAGCCTCTCGTCAGAAAGTGTGCCGATTTTTGCACATGTCCCAAAATCCCTTGAATGTCAAAACTCTGATCGTTCATTACGAAGCTGAACGCACGCTGCAGATCGTAAAACACTTGTTCCCAACGATGGAAATTCAACACAAAGACACTCAGTTTAAAAAAGATAGTCATAAACACAATCTGCTCATTGGCTGCCTTCATTAGCAGTGTGAGATTGTCCTGCGAGCTGACTATAAACAGCCAGCTCGGTATAAGCCAAGCGGTCGGGTACAACACCAATAGTATTAAACCAAGCGTCGAGAACGGTTTTCCAGGGGATTCGTTCCAAAAATGCATCGCTTTTAGCCCTCGTATAGTGAGATCGACCAGAGGAAATGTGCCTTTGTTGTTGCTGAGTGCCATTACGGTTGTTATTGTTTTTATCACTGTTGCACTGCCACCTTATCACAAATGAATGTTTTCGCATTGTTAAATCCTGTTTTATATCCTAACTAATTAGTAAAACTGCGATCAGTAGAGAGACCGAATGTCGTGCAATTTTTATTAGGCTTAGGAACTGCCCAGGATGTTAAACATTTACTCTTCTAGTCTTGCTAGTCTTGGGAAACTCAACGTCCGTCGCATATTTCAAGCGGATCCTCTAAATGACAAACATATCTACACAACCGGCAATCAGTTAGTCAAGGTTATTGTGACAGAAGTTTTAATTGGATCGTAAATCCAGCCGCCTCGGTGCATTGCTATTGATTTGTTTGCATTACTTAGATGTGTACTAATTGCTTTTGCCAGGGTAAATCAAAGGGTCCACAGAAATGTTGTAATGGACTAGCATCATTAGCAGCACTATTCGCTTGTTTCCTAACAATTATCACTTATTTCGTTGAACGATGTAGTTGATGAAAAGTTTATTATGATGCGTGGTAAAATGCTCACCAATCACTATTTTACCGAACACATAACTCACAGCCGAAGGTTAAAGATTTTACTATCATAAATTGATCGTAACGTGATTAGAATAACTCATTAAAATAATAACTATCGTTACTAAAGCTCTAAAAGTGTGCATTATCGGTTTAAATGTGAATAGCTACTATATGCCCTACTTGCCTGCTTGAACTTATGAACCGTCCTACAGTCGTTGATTGTTGCAAAAAAGCTTTAATAAATAGTAATTCTATAATGAGCACATTACCACGAATGTGCTAATGCAGGGTACGGCAAAGTATAGCAATTTTGCCACATTTAGCATTTTTATTCCTTTGTGGTAATTTATGCTCATAATAGGAAAGGAAATAAAATGGAAAATCTAATTTAAACCTAACCTTTTCTGGCTTACTAGACTTATTGTTACCGCATAGTTGGATAGTCAGTCCTCACTGTGGGGGAACGGCCCAGATGAGTCTTGAATTAGAAATACAAATCCTTCTTTAGTTGTATCAATCATTGACATTTTTTTACTATCGTCTATTTACTATCATTTTCCAATTGGTTCTCTAATTGTTTTTAATTGTGGTTGTTTTCTCTTTTAAATTAACTCAATTTGTTTATTAACGTTAACGTTCTTATGTCGTTTGTTGATAAAAATATGAACTTTTCAAATCACTTTCATAAACTAAATTGTTTTGCAAGAAATAGATACAGATTATGACTATTTTATTCAAATATCATATTGTGTTGTAGTTTCCAAGCCCTGCTTTGTAATATAAATGCCTTCGATACCTCTCTCGAACGGCAGCAAAAAGTGTCATCGGCAGTCAATATTGATCTAAAGTGAACAGAGCAAAGCCATATGATTGCTAAAGAACAGTAACAATAACTGATTGCTTTGCAAATCAATTCTTTTTGTCAACTATCGCTCTCTATGACATGATACCATGAACATGTTATAAATTGATATTTCCAACAGAACCACCAACCAGTATGTAATCAGAGTGAATTTAAATTGCGTGCTGTATACGGGCGCGGGATTGGTGAATCTATCTCTCACACCTAGCTTGCGCAATGATTCCTTCAAAGGCAGCCCACCCCCACAGCTCCATATCTGCCCCATAAGAAGCAACAATAAATGCGCATTTTGTTTACTTCCCATTCGGAACAAACCGTCCGGATAAATAAACAAACCTCCAATGTGCGAGTAACGTCACATTTGTTGTTGATCACTGTCAAAGATATCTCAACGAGATCATAATTCACGGATTAATACCATTAACCCGATTTTGAGTCACCCCAACCAGCCAGTGTGCGACCAAAAATAAATACCAGCTCCGCCTAGATCACAGGACGACTCCGTCCGCTGACGTTCTGACAAATATGCGAAACTATTTCATCGCTTGGTGCGTCCACTATCCAGAAAAAGGTAATCATCCTTCTACATTGCTAGCGAAAGCCTCTTATCGGTGCTGCAGCTTCTGCACAGCCATGACGCAAACCAATACAATACAACCAATACAGCCACGGAGCTACGCTGTGACAAATGAGTAGTTATGCGGATCGTTACGGGCTTCGGCGTACGATTTGGAAGGCACACATTCGGCACCCCCTCTGTTAACAGCTTATCGGAACTAGTCTCGCTTGATAGCGAAACATTCCTTCGAACAGCGAACGAAACGACTCATAAGCAGGTGACAAAATACCGTGAAATTCGTGGCTGTGAGTCAGTGCGCGATGGTTGATGTAGAGCTGTAGAACTCCGGGTCAAAACCACCGCCGGCGGCCCCACAGCAAGTCTCGACAGGCTCAGCGGCGACCTTCATTACAATACGCGTGACGACCTTTTTCGCGTGATGAATGAATCCGTTTTTTTTTCCTAATTGCAAACAAACTAAGCATGACACCCCGCGGAACCAATTAACCGTATGACACAGACGGTTGCGTTCCCGTTCGCGTGTGAGTCACTGCCGGGAATCACGAATGTGTCCGGTTGAACGATCGTTCCATGGTGCAGCACCTGCTGGACAAGAAAGCAAAACGTTCTCGATGAGTCTTAACAGTGTTTATCCCGCACCATCTCTGATCGGCGGTGGCTAATTAATCTTGACACCCACCCGCACGCATGATACGCGGACACTGATCGGGCAATGATCGGTTTCATGATAATCGATTCACCAAAACTGTGTAACATCATCAGCCTCGGCACGATCATTCATGATGATGATGATGATGGGTGGTGTCGAATGTTTGCTAACGTGTCACGCGTTCTTCGATAGAACACAAACACACGGATGCAACTTTGTTCGACAGGTGCCATACATCCGTGTGGTTGTGATTCATACCGAAAGTTTGGACAAGTGCACGTGTGTTTGTCATCGTTGTCGCTGACATGATCTTGCTAAATGATCGATCACATCGGCGACGTAAGCAATCATTTCGAGGATCAACCATCCTTGGATCAACCATTCACATTTAATGTCTTTCGAAAGGGCATGCGATTGATTCCAATAATTGCAGGAATTTTACAATTACCTACACACTCTTAATCGATGTGTGAATTATCGGAACTGCACGTTCCGGCATCGATCGATGTCAGTGCGAAGTTTTGCAACGTGAAGCAATAACTTGTTAATTTTACAAAACCCAACGCTCGTCTGCGTTTTGCTTATGCTTTTGCGGTGCATTTGCAAGGCTGCTGTTATCCCTTTTTATTGCATACCTTTAAGACGAAGCTGTTAATAAAACCCCACACCAAACACAGCATATTTCGTTTTACTGCTAATGAGATATGTTTTTTTATTGCCCGGTAAAAGGCACTTGGAGCTCAGGATGCTGTAAATCATACAGGTATGCAATAATGCATGCAGTTATGCTTTAGTGTTTAAATATACAGTTGAAAAGTGTCTTCGTCGGTCAATTCGTACGTTCCTTTTCTACTCCTTGTATTAGTTATGCATTCACCTTAAGCACCACGTCAGGCAAGGTAGATAGCGGCAGACAGATAGCGCCTATCCACCGGTCCGGTAGATAATCTACCATTTTTGTTTTCCTTGAAAAAACATTTTTATTTGCTGGCTGATTTCATCCCCTACAGCGATCTTAAATGAATACCGCTGTGTTTTACGATCACCCTCTGGACTCTCTGCATCCGTTCAACTGGAGAGTTGAAATCGTAAACAAAACAGTACCAAATTTGCTTCCCTTCCTTTTGTGTACGGCGACGGTATTCAAATTCTTTATTTCGAAACGAAACTCAACTCTTGATACGGTCTTTTCATTCGAACCAAAGACAATTTTAAAAGCCAAAATCCTATTAAAGCGTTTAACAATAGACGCACCGAAGATGAGGCACTGTTTGCGAACGCTGGTAATTCCCCCGTATCGTCAACGGCCGTGCGAGAATTCCTCATTTAATGACCAATTCGTAGCAATCTACCAGCCTGATTCATCATCTTTTCGGTGGAGAATATTGAAAAGAATCGACAGCACATCTTCTACGGCCGTTGGCTTACAAGAAGACATAAACCGAAGTTCAATAATCCTTCCCCGATAGTGTCCACGGCATGATTCACGATTTTCCATTTCCGACACTTATCTGTAAGCGGCTCAGTATTGAAAGTGAGGGCTTCGATAGGCGTATCGTTACTTCCGTACATTCTACTACAAGGATTGTCCACTTCTCGATTGATAGCTTGCGAAAATGGGAAGGTTTTCACTTCACGAGATAAAGCAACGCCATTGTGCACGCACTCGAAACACTCGCGACCTCCAGCGGATAGATCGCGCGGTGCGTGATCGTAGTGATTGGAGAGATAAAAGTTTCCGTATTGCAACCCACTCGACGAGCGAGACACTCTTTTTGACGAGCTTTGACCTTCGCCATTCGGACACCTTCTTTAATCGTACATTATACCGGCCGGGATCGTTGCTCTCGAATCTCGCTTCCGTCTAGGCCAGACAACGCAAGAGCCCTCTATGCCACTGCCTTTCGTTAAGGGCTCGTCGCAAAACGCTCTGTAAACCAGTCCGGGATACCGACGTCCTTGGCGCTCGGGACCGTTCGACCGAACGCACCCCAGCAACTTCCGCGAAAAGGTCATTCGAAGCGAGCCCGAACCTGAGTCATCGCTGTGATGGAGAGACTTCTTGCTGACTTATCGTGGATTCCTTCACCGTGCGCACACCTTTTTTCTCTCCCCTCCTCCCGTAGCCCGTTCTCACCGGGCCTGTGCCGCGCGCACACCGGTGTTCATGGTCAACGGCGAACGCGATGGAGTTGATCGTGTGTTATTAGGAAGCCAATCTCGTTCGTTCTTAACGCAGGCGCCTGTTCGTCGGTCCGGAAGATATAGCAAGGTGTGCACTTTTTTTTATGCTACCAACGTTCGTTCATTTGCGTGCTGATTGCCGGTGAGTATAGGCGGCCGGCAAGCATTCGGGAAGTGGAAGTGATATTTATGCATACATGTAGCAGTAACGGGCAATTTAAGATTTTTATTTTTATGAAGATTTACAAGATAAGTTCAACGTCCTATGTACTATAGAATAAATGTTGCTTATATACCCATCTGGATGAGTATGATCAGGATATTTTCAACCTTCAGACCATCCAGACAATGTTTACTTCAATGTCAGATGATCAAGTATTTTATGGATGCGAAGCAGATGAAGGCGAACGAAGTGTTGATCATTTTCGTATGCCAATTGATACTCCCAATGTTAGAGTCTTAGTACAAAGCTGTGTTTAGATCATAAAAAACCACACAATCAATTCTCTTTCTCCTTCATCATAAGTCACTGGTGCAAGCAGAGCCACAGCAAATTGTTCCCACATTCCAACCCACTGAGCCATCATCGGTGACACGATCAAGTCAAGAAGGTCTTTCTGACTCACTGCTCGAAAGATCAAAGAAATGACTGACGTGCCTGGCGAGCACATGGGATGCATTGCTAATGAGCTTGGCGGAAGTTATGCCGTACAGCTCACCGGTTCTTACACGCAACACATTATCTTTCACGCCCCGTCGTCTGGTTCGTTTTCCCTATCGGGACCGTTGATTATGCCATTTTGGCCATCCGATGTACGTGTACGGTGGTGGGATGAGTTTGTGATTTAAACCAGTTCGTTCTATGTTCGGTGAACGATGTGATCACATGATTTACTCGCCATTTGTCCACCGCTTGTTTGGCTTTCCGTTTTTGATAGTCCACAAGTCCGTTTCCACGAATTGGGGGATGGTTCGGGTAACGATGGTAGGATTAGTTAAAATCCTACTCACACCCAGCTGCAATAAAATTCTGTCACTTTCGGTACGCATTGACACCTTTCATTTCTCAATTTGTGGATTCTCTGGTGGGCACGACAGTCGACAGCCGGCGAAGGACTCTGGCAGCATTAGCTGGCAACAGCTGTAAAATGTGTCGTTCTTTTTTTGTGTATACTTCACTTTCCTTCCTTTATGTAAATCGTCGCCTGCAAAAGCAATTAAATCGGAAGGAGTGCTTCGGGCGGTGTGTTAAAATTAGCAATCTGAACCACAACCGTACCACCCATCGTGAGCACCTTCTGCTCTTGCTGTTGGTGATTAACGCGCGATCGCTGACTGTGACAGGTGCGGTGGTGCCTGACACAACTACCCATTGTTGTCGTCTCGTCGCTTAGGACCATTCATCATGGGCGATTTCCTCTTCGCAGCATTTACGCATCCTTTCCGTGCGGACAGGATCATTGCGACAATTAGCCTACAAAGCATGCTGACAAACGTATAAAATCTAGCGATGCAGAAACAAGAAACCAGAGATACAGTACGATCGCTGACTATCCAACCTGAGCTGACCTGAATATCCATTAGCGCCAAGCGCCACCCTCGTTAGTCATCGAATGTACCCCGCGCATCGAACATTGCACCCGGTGCAATATGGGTACCGAATGGCCCCGAAACCGGTGCGAGACCCTTCAGCTGACCCGTAAAAGGTGCATCGGTTCCTCGGTTTACCTCCTTCACAGGTGATGTTAGTCACGGCGAACGTTACCAAACGCCGTGCTGGATTCGCGATCAACCACGGAACAGGTGGGGACATTTTAATTAATTGCGTTAGGAAAACGTCCCAATTTTGGCCCATCGTATGAAAATTCTGTCAGCCATGACGGCATGTTTACGTGTTCACCGCTGTACTTGTCATGTTGAAGCCGATCTACAACGGGTAAATCGATTACACCGGGTGACGCACTTGGTAGACAAGGACTGTAACATCTTACACAGATGTGACTCACTATTGTTTACTGTAGTTGGTACATAAAATCTATTGTTATCTTTAACTGCGTACGAACCAACGCTGTTGACAGATGATTATTATCCCAAAATCTCGCCACGTGACAAACATGACAATACTAACACACTCTTGCGCTCAAACTATAAATCACCAACCGATTACAAGCGTTGCATGCTTTGTTACAACTCGATCTTGATCATCGGGCGCCGTGATTCATGACCTGCCCTAACGTAAATTTGTGCCCAAGTTGCAACAATCGTGACGCATGGATATCCCCCACCCCTAGCAGCGCAGGAAGCAACTGGTATCCAGTTCCTTCCAGTCACATCATGGGAATCGTCTGGCAAAGTTAAACAATGACCTAATTATGATCTCAACTTAGTTGCATCAACAGACCAAGAACACGCCGACACAACAAAAAGGGCGTCCGTGCTAATTGGTGGTCACCTACTACGCGAACTTTAGGCTTTTGTCGGCAACTTTGATGATATGGTGGTGATGCGCCACACAACCACTTGCAGTTTGGACAGAAAAAAATACTTCACCCAACGAAGACAAGCCCGTATTCAAAATAACGAATGATTGGTATAATTAAACCAACTGACGCCGATCCATTCCATCCTTGGTCGCGTCCAACCCAAACGGTATGGGCCGGCCGGGTGACTCACACCCTCACTGTACCAACAAAGAATAATCCTTGAGCGTCGACGATCGTACGCTGCAGTTAAATATGTGTACCTTCGAGGGAGGTTTTACGGTCGACGGAAGAAAACACGAAAACGGCAACAGGACGACGACTGCTCGAGGCGGGCAGCAAACGAAAATAAAGCAAATAAATTCCGCCTGACAGATAATGAGACACACGAGCTATATGAGTAATGAGCAGCAGGATGATCTAATACTGACCGCGTTTCGCGTCGTCCCGGGATCAGCCCATACTGATCATCGCAATCCGTCTGTGCTGGTTTGTTGCCCCGTTTTGAGGACAAAAGGAACGATCGTGGCCTTTTGTTCAATAGACCGCGGCCCTCCAGTCGGATTTGCTCCTCTAGTACAGACTTTGGATAGGGCCCGGACACCGGCTGCTCCTCCAGAGTTGGAGCGGGCAAGGGGGGAAGTTGCATTCGTTTTCCGTGATTTGCTTGGTGATCGTGTGTCGCGTGTTCTGGAATCTCGGTGACGGGCTGGAAATGCTTCGAGAGCTCGGGCTCCACCTTTTTTGGGGCTTGGTAAGAATATCCGCACCGATACCCAATGCCAGACACTAACCCTTCTGGGGCGTGTAATGCTATAATGCTAGCTTATTTATTCTACTCCTTAATTATTCATAACACACGACGGCTACTATTGGTAAGTGCATTTGAAAGTGCACTTTTACAAGAACATGACAACAACATTTGTCACCTTTCCAGAGCTAAAAGGAAATAGATTTGTGCCGTGGAGTTCAAACTCGTTTCAATAACAATAACAACTAATCGTGCAACCGAAATCTAGCAAAATCCAGCCAAAGGGTTAACCAACGCCAGTGGCCAACGGTGTACAAAATGTGCGTCCGGCCATGAAAGGTGTCAAGCGACAACCCGACGAAAACGTGCATGATTCACACGCTTTGTCCTTCTAGTTGCGTGCATCTCCCACTCTCGTATGACTGTTGGGGCCGTTTGCGCAAGACGAAATTCTTTCCTTCTGTCCCGTGACCATACGAGCAAATCCGAAGTCCCCGGATGTGTTTGTGTATGGGTTGTGTATGGCTACAGGCAAGGAATATGGACGATGCTGCCCGTCCGACCATTCGGTTTCGGTGCTAATCAATCATGAAACACACAACACTGTCGCTATGCACGATGCCGGTTCGATGCCGGATCGATCTTCCGATGCTTGTGCGTGCGTTTATTTTCAATCCCAAAAAAAAAAACAAAGCACCACCACTCACACACACACACTCTTTGGCCATAAGATGTCTGAGTGGCTCGCAACGATGCTTTAGCACTTCATGCGCATCGAACCGAAATGGAAAGCAAATGAACGGTCCCTCCCCCTTTGAATGAGTCATAGTTAGGTCGGGCCCCGACTTAAATCTGTGCCGTTCTGTCTGACGAACGCTGATCTCTGTTGATCTTCCGGCCCCGTTGAAGGTAGGCACCGGTTGTTTACCGGCGAAGCCGGAGGCTTGCAGATGAAGCGCACGGGTAGAGCGCACAAATCCATTTCCATAAACAGACGGCACGAAATGGCGGTACACATGGTATGTTTCACCTTCAAGTGTAGCACCTCAAGGATGCGCGATGCCAACACTCACACGAACACTTTCACTGCAAGGAAATGTAGCTGGAGAATTGCTGTTGGAGTGCAAAGCAGAAAGACTCACGTTTTATGGTGTAGGAAGCTAGTCTGCGCTGTAAGCACTACGGCCATTGTCCCTACCAAGCTAGGCTATCTCCTCCTTGGTTGGCTATCAGAGGCTTGATAAGCCTCTAATCTAATAACCACTCTAGTAGGTGGGGACGAGATCAAAAGCCCCGGAAAGGTCTTGTTCGTGGGTCATACATCGGTAATGAGTCATAATTAGTAATAATGAAAATGTGGAAAACCCGAAAAAACCACCTGTCACTATGTATGTTTTACGGTCCACAAAACTCTAGTTTTTTATTAATCGTTATCAAATAAACGCCATTATGTATTTTAGTTAACAACGAACAGAACTTTGTTTTCATATACTGTGCTTTGTATAATAAATAACTTTGTATGCTATAATATCAAAGAAGTTAAACTTGAACATTACCTAAATTTTTCACTGAAATTCTAATGACAAAAAAATCACAAACAAAAATGTGTGCATAGTACATGAGAATGCTATGTTCCATTCAATTTAATTTGTTTATAAATGTTAAGAAAAATGTATCTTTTTTTTGTCTTTTTCGGCTCTATAACCTCGAGAGGTTTTGGCCTGCCATTATTGGCTTTTGTTGACTTCGTTTTCCTGGCGCTGGAGAATGCTCCACGGAAAATTGATAAAGAACAAAAAATATCAATGAAGCAACTATATAAAACATTAATTATGTTCTTAAAAAACAAGAGAACCATTTATGAAATAAAAGTGTCGCGGTTACAGGCAAAACTCAAAGTTTCTTAAAGCCAACAAATCAACGAAAACTTTCTTCAATATTTTGTTCATTTGGCCGATTTTTTAACCTATTCAAAAAAATAAAAATAGACAATTATCTTAATAATATAAATTGGTTATAAGGCCACAAACCACAGTATTGAAACCCCTCTTCTAGAATATCAATTAATGTTATGTTTAAAAAGGTTCTTTTTCTCAAGAATTCATGCTCAGTTTGCAACACTATATGATTATTTAAAGTTTTTAAATCAAAGCTTAATAAATGGTAGAATGTTCTAACCATGCTTGGTATTGTCACGACAAAGATGAAATACTTCTGAGGTTGTTTGTTATGCATTGTGAGAATGGAACGCATCGATGAGTTGAGTCTTTCATCGATGCAACTACTAAATGCTGGACCAAGTTAAATGAAAAATATAGAGCTTAGTTTATACACGATCTACACAATAAGTCATAGTAATCTCAGGTTCAGAACTCAATCTAATACACAGAAAGTCAAAAGAAGCTAGGCCATCCGACTATATCGATAAAAATAAATCTAGTAAGCTATTGCATGGCAGGCATGACCTAGCCGTTAACCCAAATGGAGGGCGTTGTAATGGAATGACACATATTATTAGAAACAATTGACCATTTTAAACACCAGCATCATCACCACCATCCTAAATTTAGAAACGCGACAGACCAGTACTATGACCCATCACGTGAAATATGCTTATTCTTTCAAAACGGTAGTATATGCTTGCTTGGTTTCAACAGGTGTGTTCGTCAGCAAACCTGTGCATTGCTAGTATTTCTTTGTTTTAAATTTGGGTTTCGTTCACTATAAACTACACAACTTTTACACCAACTTCAGCCAAAACCAAATCAGAGTGCTGTAAATGTTAAAAGACTCGTTTGTTCTCGAGCGAATTAAATGTTTCATCATGAGTGCAGATAAACAAATCGACAGGAGCAGGCACTTCCGACAAAATGTCAACCATAGATGGTTACATTCTGCTTCTCGCAGCTAAAATCCTCCTCATATCATATTGAACAACTCAACGCAAAAATTTCCTCTCAATGAATCAGATCCGCCGCATGGATGCCGGAGCTGTGATCTATGCGTTCTACGAGCATTTAAGCACCAGCCGGTAAACTCATCGCCACACCATTCCTTCCATGCCTCCCGGACGCATTCCGAAGCGTCCGAATGCTGCCGATGTCACTCGTCAGTGCCTATTCCGGTGATTAGTACAGTTGAGTCATAAGGAAAAGATGCACATTAGCGCTGGTTCCGCTTATGCTTGCCTGACGGAAGTACCCTGAAGCATTCCAGAACCTAAGAATCACACCAACAAAGAACGTACGCACCGAAGCAAGCCCATCGTCTATCGCCATCGTACCAACAGTTGCGTCACCGTGCAGCGCGATCCGACTAAGAGAGAAAGCATTTCCCGATTTTCCGCCCCATCTCAAACTCACACCCCAGCTGAGTGTACAAGCTCCGGGTGTGGGTTCTCACAGCCGAGACCACATGGCCCCCTTTTAAGGAAACGATTCACTACGACCATTCACGACCCGGCAGACTGTGGCCAAATAAACAAAGTAAGACGCAATTTGACTGAGGCACGGCAACGTCGGGAAGAGCAACAATCCGGACATCGTCAGAATCGGTCTGTTCTTTGTCACCAGCAGTCGACACACTCTATGTGAATCACGGGACACAGACCGACAAGTGCGCTATGAATAATCCTTGCTCTAGATATCCGTTAATCCTCCGCTCCGGCGTTCACTTCCGGCAGAGATGCGATCGCCGTCAATGGATCTGCTTAAAGTAACGCTTTACCGCTTCATCCACGCTGCCGAAGACTAGGATATATTGACAAATTTGTATTGAAGCACGCTCTATCGATCGCAGATGGTTGGGTTGCTGCCATATGGGACTGCACTGGCCACCCGTTAGTCATCGGCGTCTCATATGACATCATCCGTGAAGCATTTCGGAGCCGAAATGCGTCTCGCGTCCAAAAAGTTTTATTGCTTTCCGATGGCGAGAAAAGCCGTGTGCGATTACTGGCCGTGTGGTGGGTTGCCCGTGCGCTAAAGGCAACCCGATTCCGTAAACGGTTCTTGTGCACACTATCTAAAGTAACTTCGGATTACCTCGATCCTCGATGGCTGGGTAAGGGCACAACTGGGGTGGCTAGCAGAATAAATGGTAGCTTCTGTTAACGCACGGCGACAGCAAGGCGAGAGGCTGATCAAAGATCAATGATCACACCCATAGAGGTGAGGGTTCTTCTAATTTTGCTGACCATCTTCGGGTTAATACTTCCGCTTTCGACTGCGCTTAGGAGATATGGTAGCGAAACTCTACCACACTGACACCCAAGTCGACCAACTCTTTTTGAAGATCATTTGAAGGCAGTACATGCAATGTCCACATTTCGGTACCCAAAAACGCACAGTGCCGTACACACGATATCTTATCGTACACATTGTCCACCTGTTAAGTGTAAAACAATCCGCAGTTAAGCGCCACTCGCGTCTCTGTTCGAGATGTCGTTGTTCAACGGATGTTCGTTGGCGCAAGGAACATATTGCGGTTTCCTTTTGTTATGTCCACCACCCTTGACTATTTTTTCCCATTTTTTTCTTGTTGTTTCCTTTCATAAGTGTCATGAGTCATGCACAGACGGCAAGGATTGCCGCCGGAGACAGACGCCTTGTAACGGATAGGACCTTCTAATTGTGTTCAGGCAATGGATATTGGCGCAAGGTCAGGTATCAGCGTTAGAAAACTTTTTATGTTGAC
Organism: Anopheles maculatus; assembly: GCA_002091835.1. Lineage (NCBI taxonomy): Eukaryota > Metazoa > Arthropoda > Insecta > Diptera > Culicidae > Anopheles > Anopheles maculatus. Next base: position 38,644 of record KZ063613.1, read on the forward strand.
CTACAAAGATATGTGTGGGGACTAATGAGTGTGCAGGTAGAGGCAAGAGTCGGACACTGGGTCTTAAAAACGTAGAACTGAACATCCTTAAAAAAAAACAAAGAAAATGTGTCATAAGGATAGAAATGAAAAATGCACCCATTTAAGGCAAATATTTGACGTGTGGACAAAGACAAAGGAACATCCCTGTAAAAGCAGAGTCCATTTTGGATGCTTCTAAGCGTTGGTTTGGCACACATGTTTGCACTTTAAACATCCCCAAATACTATTTCACCCTTACTGAAGCTCGATAACGTCACGCAAAGATAGCTGCAGCGGTGCAAACCACAGGTGAAGTCATCGATTAGAAAAGAACTTTCCACCGGCAACGGATGATAAGAGCATGAAAAGTTTTAATTTTATCGTTCACCTCGAACGTTTGAGACCGTTTTCTTTTTCGATAACGCCGCACTTCCTTCGTACGATAAGCGAATGTTTTATGTTACCCGGTTCGCGAGGCCCATTTATCTTCGATTGCAATTGACACACGTACGTAGAACACACACGGCACGGCACAATGCCGCGGCCCCGATAGCGATAAGCCAATCAAGGTTTCTGCTATTAATAGCAGGTTTACCTGGTTTCGACTAATCATACAATTAGTAATGATTTTCTCATGCAATGTACGAAAATAAATACAGCATACATCGTGTGCCCGACACATGGGGATGGATTTTAATCAATCTTCAACAACACCATATACTTGAGACGGATTGTGGAAAACATGTCTGCTCACGATGAAACACAGTTTCCACCACTTCAATGCACCAACGGTTAAATGCAACGTCATCGGTGATGGGTGATAAACTGCCGAATCCACATCGAACGTGTTTGTGGCGTTGTTGCGTGGTCGCAGCAACAGAACGGAAGCAATGATGATGCATTGTTGTTAGTAAGTGTCGGTAGAATGTGCAAATCGTTTAGGGGAAATGCTGATCCACGGTCGATATGCAATTTTTCGTCCATTGACTCCATTGGCGAGTGGGCACGGTGGCATTGAAATGATCAAATTACGGGTGCGTGATGTTGCATTGTTATAATTCAAATTGCAGGCGGATAATTATTTATCCAATGCCGATCTGGCCACTGCATTATCAAAATTATAATCAAATTGCGGAATCTAATCACAGTAAACCCTTTTTTAACTCTATTTTTATTTTATTTAGCTTGTTAATTGTATATAAATGGAACAGAAGATATGAAATCTTTTTCTTGGATTAACGACTCATTAGGTCATGCCGGTCAGGGTTGCAATATTTTGTTCGTTCTAAACGATTTTTTATCTCCTAATGGTACAAATCAAAGCTCGAAAATTAGTATGCATGTTAGAGGTATAAAAAAGTAATGTAAATATTTCGCTTATTTGTCAGGAGGCATCCAAATGCTAATATTTACCGCAAGCTATGATTCATTGTGTTTAAATTTGATAGACACAATCTCCTTTTAATCACGAATTAGAACTTGAATTCGAATTTAACTTACACGCAAGTTGTGATTTAATTGTAAACGTCAAGGCTAGCCCTCGCGATCAAAAACGTTGCCAACAATTTTGTAAACCTTGTTTTGGAATCCAATATGCAATTTTGTATCGTTAGGCCGCCTGCTCACAATTTGACGAGCCCCCCAAAGCCACAGCTCGTGCATTCGATTGCCTAGTAGTATCTGCACTGAATGAACGATGATGAATCATAGTAACCACGGCCGTTCAAGATAGTTGATAATACAATGACCCGACACGAACGCAAAGCTAGCTAACCGTGTCCATGCTGGATGAGAAACGGTATTGCCCTCCCCCGATCGTGAGCCGCAACAACTGTAGTGGAAACTTGAATGAAACCAGAACCTTCAATGAAGCTAATTTCAACCAGGCGCTGCGGTGGGTTGCTGCTTGCGTCAGCAAACGATCATCGTTTAATTACAATTTGGTTAATAGTTTTGAAGCCATTATCCAGGAGTAGCTGCACATTGCTTTTGTAAGACGCGCTACACGCTACACCACAGGTCCCTTCAGTAAGCGATGTATTTGGATGGTTTTCTTGCGCAGGGTTGTTTATCACTTTACCTGATATTTGATTGTCTGAATGACACGGCAAAGTATGAAGTGCCGGGATTTGCCCCGAGGCGAGCTGGGGAGCTTATCGATATTCATCCACGATGGAAATACACCGCTCCGAACGAACGATGTCACGTGTAGCGAACGTTTGTTTATCGTCCGCGAGTTTTGAATCCCGGGCGCGGATTTCATTCGGTCGGTAAAATTCCACTGCAGTTGGAAACCGAGATAGACATCATGCCGCGCAAGACGAGCAAAAGCCCCCCACGTTCATAGTTTTTTGTTTACAGATTCACGACATCTCTCCACGGAACGGCGTGCAGAACTGTGGTGGACAGGTACGCTAGCTAGGTCGCGAGAAAACCGCTCAACACACAACCATGCCGGACAGACGGTAGGAAACAACAAGGAAAAGCTAGACAGTCCGAAAGCCGCGAAAAAGAAACCAACGTGTACACGCGTTGCAACGAAGCCAGTGCAAGGCAAACACCACGAAAGCAATAGCGACGGATCGAGTTCGTGACATCGAAATTCAACAGACACACATCGACACACTCACTGCAGAACGCGCTGCGCCATAGCGAAACGCAGTGTGTGTGTGGACGAAACGAGACGGCCGGGTGCGCAGCGGAAGAAGGACGGGCGAAACTCGCTGAGCAAGATGAGTCATAGCGCGCTGTCAACACGTGCAAAAGGTGCTACCACCGTGCGGATGTAGTTGTGCCAGAAGCGAATGTAAACAGCGTCATTACACGCACACACATTTACCAAACGGCAAGGTAACACGGGTAGCATTGCATGTCGTTCAACGCTAATCGCTCGTTTTTGATACTGCGCACGATTTATTACATGTTTTGTATCTTGTTTGAATATTACATCAAATTCTAAACGCAGTAAATGTGACATGATTTTGTTGGAGGGCAGCAGCACAGCTAGCCTCAAACACTCACACAACTAACCATCAACGCTACACGTACCTTCCTAAGCATCTCCCGCGAAGCAGCTGTCTCGTTGTGCCAATGTGTGCGTGTGCACACTTATCCTAACTCGCTCGATCTAGCTGTGTGTATCGTTATGCAAATGGAATCTTCATCCAGAGGAAATATGTGCAAGCTTGCTGAGCATTAAATTGGGCTTGAAATATTTCAGCTCATTCTCGCGATACGTTTAATCGATTGTTTTCTTCAAATGATTACTTACACCGCACGATTATAACCAGCTGTAGAACGGTGCAATTATCATTAGCTTACGAAACGGGGCCTCGGGTGTGTATGTGTGCGTGAGACCTACACACACGCGACACGTGCGACGCATCGCATTAGAGAGCTCGATTTGATTGATGCCGTCCGTCCTCTTGGACGGCTTCAATGACGTCACGATTGCCGTTGCTCGCCGTTCGAATGCTTCGTCATGCGGTAGTGTGCGTAAGGGGAACCCGCACACTGGGTGCATCATGTAAATTAAAGCCATTTCAATATAATTACACAGTTTTTAAAACTAGTTTTAGGAGTTTTCTTATGATTTTCATCTACTAATAATTCCAAACATTGAATACACTATCAATTCCAGACCAGAAAAATGGTATTGATACTACTAATTGTGGAAAAACTGTAGGAAACGAACACAACTAACCCGAACAACAAGTTTTGTCCATCTGAACAACGCATTCCTTTCACCGTGTCCGCGGTGTGTCAGTGTGCGTGCAGTAGAGTTTTCCACTGCTGACTAGCGTAAAAGCCAACACAATCACTTCATTCATTCGCAAAAAATCTAGCGTCCGCGTCGAACGTTAACGCCACCGGAGAGCCGTCGTACATTTTGTTCGTTCGGTTCGATTTCTCGTTTCGGTTCTGGTGGATTTTAGCTCACAAACTCTTCTTTGGTTCTGTTGCTGGTTCCCTCAGTTCTGTAGAATCGCGGTAGAATCTGCCTTTTGTTTTGGATTACCAACACAAAGCTTCAGGGCAGCTTCCAAGAAAAGGTGTGCTCTCTGTCAGCAGCAACAACATAAAACAGCTCGTTGCTAATCATAGTAAACATAGACGTGAAGTTGGCGCTTTCGCTTGTTCGCCTCACAGCGTCACGAATCCAAGTAGCCCCAAGCGCCACTGCCAGTGAGTAATCGAACGAATCGATTGCTTGAAGAAAAAGCCCAAAAAGTGCGCCCCGATGATTCATTGCCTTCTTTTAGCGCGCTGGAGCAAACGGTGGTGATTCAGTAGTTGTGGTTCATCCATAGCAAGTGCTTACAAAGTAGACGCGCGCTATCGTGTCGCTCGAGTGTCAGTTTGTGGGAAGTGAGTGGTTTAGCGTGGTGTGAAGAAGCAGAAAGGAGAAGAAAAACAACACAATCGCCTACTGGTTTGCAGTCCGACGAAGAAGAAACGCTTGGAGTACAACCCGATACACGGAAAGTTAGTACGCAAGTTTCCAGTGCGTCCACTTTGAATGTTGCGCTAACAGCATCTGAATCGTGATACAAACAAGTTCGCAGAACAGCGAATACACACAGTGCAGGTGAAGAAAGAGAGCGGAAAGCAAAAAAATACCTTACATAACGAGCTAATAATGATGAGCGCGCCCGAGTGCATATTGCAGGTGTGATTCATATTGTCTCTGAGTGAGTTGGCAATCTGGTAGTAGTTGCGTGCTGTTAGTAGTCGTGTCTAGTTCCTCCTCCTCGCATCTTGCCGACCAGCCAACCAGCCATTTGGCAGCTGCATTCTTCGTACAATTGGCGCTCGTTAAGCCGCGTAAGGGCAAGCGATCATCAGGTGCTGTAAAGTGCACAATATCGCTACCTCGTGGTGAATGTCATTGCGTGGTGCTCGTATTCCTGACAACCGTGATCAATTTCACCGATTGTTTTATCAACCCAGAGTGTGAATGTGTGTGAGTGTGCATGTGTGCGTGTGAATCCGTGTCTACGTGAATAGTGCCGTGAAAATTGCGGCGCTCAACCCAAAAATCGCCTGTTTGCATTTTACCGTGCCTTCGAGTCCACTCCGGTGACTACACAGTGTAAAGATAAATACAATCATCTCAACTGACAGCCGCCCCGGAACCAGCTGCCCGAGTGACGGTGACGAGAACGAGCCGCTAGCAGCATCATCCGTCACACCGGGCAGTACCGGGCGCAGCAACAGCAGCAGCAGCAGCA
>KZ063614.1:0-13470 GCA_002091835.1 Anopheles maculatus
AGAAGCAGAACTGTTTGGTGAAAGCAGTAGATCTCGCTCAGGCGGTAGTGCATATAATCTTCAATGCAGTTCGGTGATTGATGCAGACAACATAGAAGAAGAACAAATCAATCATTGGATAAATAACGACGATTGCGACGATGTCAACGAGAACTTTGATAACATCAACGATGAAGGCGATGGAATTGATACATCGTCGGATAACCCACGAGAAACGACATCTGAAGAAGAGCCATTTGTGGAGCAAATCAGGAAGTGGGCATTAAAAACATATCAAACCCACCAAGCTCTCAATAGCTTATTGGCAATATTAAGGGCTGTAATCAGTCATAAGCTCCCCAAAGATGCGCGTACATTGCTGAAAACGAACCGGAGTGGAAACGAAATAGTGCCAATAGCAGGAGGAGAATTTTGGTACCCAGGAATACGATCAGTTCTCAACAACCATTTTCGGTAAGATTTTTTTAATCTTAAAAAAAATCAAAGATTTATCGTTACATTCCTAACGTTAATAACATTCTTTATGTTTCTTCTAGCAATGTACAACCCAGAGTGAATTCGTTCTCCTTGAACTTCTCTGTTGATGGACTTCCTCTGCACAAGAGCACCCGAAAACAGTTTTGGCCGATTTTAATGACCATTCAAGATATGCCAGAAGTTCCAGTGCTAATGGTTGGAAACTTCTGTGGGGAATCCAAACCACATAGTACAGAGGAATACCTTCGACCGCTAGTGAAGGAGCTCAACGAGTTGATGCAGAATGGGATTATGATTGCCAATAAGGTTATCGAAGTACGCGTTAGGGCTTTCATCGCAGATTCTCCAGCTCGAGCGTTCATAAAAGGTAAGTTGTGTAAACATACATGGCAAGTGGCTTGTATTTAATTAGTATGAATTGCTAATTGTGTTTTCTTTTTCAGGTGTTGCATACTTCAACCATAAACACGGATGTCAGAAATGCACGGTGGAAGGAAAGCATCATAGTGGTGCGCGAGTTGTGTATTTTCCGGCAATCGATGCTCCAGCTAGAACAGATGAGGATTTCCGGGCGTTAAAATACGGTGCACATCATAGGGACACCACACCTTTCACAGATCTGTTGTACTTTGACATGATCAAAGGTTTTCCATCAGCCGATTGTATGCATCAGTTAGATCACGGAGTGACCAGAACTTTCCTGATTGGTGTTAAATCCGGAAAATTGGGAAGCAGTGGTCGCAAATGGACTGCAGAAACTATAAGTAGGACTAACAGTATACTTAATAAGGTGGATATTCCTGCAGAATTTCACCGCAAATTCCGCAGCATTGAAGACACTGGTTTGTGGAAGGCCAGTGAGTACAATATGTTCTTACATTACGCTAGTTTTATAGTTTACAAGGATATACTTACAGCAGCTGAATACGAGCATTTTATGTTATATTACAGTGCGATAAAACTGTTCTCTACGAATGTATATCGAGATCATTGGCCGGAAGCACATCGCATGCTCAAACAATTTGTTGTACAGTACGGTGTTTTGTATGGGGAATTCCGTTTAACCAGCAATTTACATAGTTTATTGCATGTTTACGACGATGTATGTAGATTTGGACATTTGAAATCATTTTCGACTTATCCTTTTGAAAGTAAATTATATCATGTAAAAAATTCCCTTCGAAATGGTCATAAGGTTTTGGTTCAGGCCGCAAACAGAATATCAGAACAAATACCAAATTCAACTAACAGTAGAAATCCTGCATTCCCGTATTTAGAATCAAAAAGTAATGGCGTAACATTACATGTTAGTTCCAATATTATTCTTTATCCAGGTAAACAAGATAACTGGTTTTTAACTAAAGATTTCTACATTGTTAAATATTGTAGCGCTCGAAAAGAAGGAAACACTATTAACATTGAAGGAAAAGCCTTCAGCAAAATAACAAATTCTCATACTTTCTATCAGTCGCCAATGATGAAGAATATATATGAAGCAGACATTTGTGATCTTAACTCACAAGAAATGGTATTTTTTACCACGGACATAAAATGTAAATTAGTAGCTATTAAGTTTAACGACACCAGTTATGTATTTGTACCTTTGCTACAATCATTAATTGAGGAATAGATATATTGAGTAAACCATAGGGAACAAATTATATTACATATGTTTTAAGTTAATAAAATATATTCATAGTGTCCAAAAACTTAGTCATTTGTTATTGTTGTTATTTATCATTTATTATTGTTCAACAACAAATTTTTAACCAATCATTGTAATAAATATGATATTTCATCACAGGTTTTTTGTTACTTTATTTAAATTTGTAATATCACATTGTTCATAAACTTTGTCATGACATGAAAAAAGTTCTCCAACTCTCGCAAAAAATATTTTTGGTCTCGCTTCTCCACCACGCTGTTAAGTGTTAGCCGTAATATTAACATGTTAAATAAGTTTCTTTAATTGCTATCATTGCTATTGCTATTTAATTGTATCACAGATTTGTCTCCATTATCACAGTTGTTAGCATTCAATCACATTCCTTAATAAATGTTTCTTATTCATTGCTGATTTTCCTCCGAATGCGGCTAAAAGGGTTTCGTCAGTTTCGGACAGAGTCCATGACTTAGAGGCGTGTGTGTCTCCTGGGACTTCTTTTTCTTCTTTCTTGGCCTAACGACCTCTTAAGGTCATGCCTGCCATTTCTGGCTTACTAGACTAATTGATACCGCATAGTTGGTTAGTCAATCCTCACTATGGGGGAACGGCCCCCACTAGTCCTGGGACTATTAATGTTATATACAGCCCCAGCTTCATCCGTCATGCAGTTTTTTTTTAGTGCAGAAGATCTGCCACGTACTACCATAAAAAGTACACTTCATTTCATGTTGTTGAGATACGAGAAAGAGAGATAAAAAAAATGTTCTGGAAGAAAGTTTCAAAAATTGTTAATAATTCCTTCTCTTCTTATGGCAACTACTCTTATGACGAGAATGCAATGTTTGCAATCTTTTCAATCTTTGGGGCGCATGCGCAAGATTGCATTTAATATATTTTTCCACAAACGTCATTTCAACATCAACGCCCATTTGGTTTGAGGAAATTGATTTCAATAGGCTTAAAATTTGTTTGTACTTAACAAAGGCATTTTTTTTGCCTTTTGATCCTTCCCAACTGCACTGCGCTAATAAACTTTGATCAAATAACAAATCGAATGCTTCACGAAGCCTGTTACGTGCATCATGGCTTCCGATTGCTGAATTTAAAGTTTGTTTGACGCTATTGAAACGGTCTGGATTTGAAATCTCTTGTTCGAATGCATCCAGGGCTTCCACGTCGGATAAAATGTTCAGTGATGATGTTGGTGTATGGCGACCATTGTCCGTCTCTGGTTGCATCGACGCAAGTAGATGATTCATCAACACGACGGTCTGTGCTGAGCGTGCCTCTAACTTTAGAAGCATCTTCCAAATAGCGCAGCAGTTATGCTCAGGGCAGTTGGGACCTGCCAACCGTGGCGATGCACTTCCACTATCATCATTTAAAAGCAGCTGCGAGACATCATTTGTGTCACCGGCACTTACAGGTGAAGCAATTGCAGTCGATACACTTCCCACGGCATGCTGGGATACGGAAGACGTTGGCTGTTGCTGGCACACGGGAACCGTCGGCTGTTGAATAACTCGTGCAATGGTACCTGACGGTAAAATAAACTCCGGTGTACCCAACGTTGCATGCTGCATAGTAGGTGTTGCAGGATTTGATACCCGTTCGTCCTGCATTTCACAAACTGCAACACCTTTCGGAAAAACCGAGTCCGGTACACTTCCCACGGCATGCTGGGATACGGAAGACGTTGGCTGTTGCTGGCACACGGGAACCGTTGGCTGTTGAATAACTCGTGCAATGGCACCTGACGGTAAAACAAACTCCGGTGTACCCAACGTTGCATGCTGCATAGTAGGTGTTGCAGGATTTGATACCCGTTCCATCTGCATTTCACAAACTGCAACACCTTTCGGAAAACCCGAGGCCGGTACACTTCCCACGGCATGTTGGGACGCGGGTATCGTAGCCTTCCGTACAACATCTTGAACAACACCGGGTGGACGCACATTTGAAGGAACGGTTTCCGGAGTTACCAATTGCGCATCTTCCTTCTTAGCCATAGTCGTTGATGCCGGTAATTGGTATGATAATCCACCTACGTTAATTGTTCCTCCTTGTTGTTGTTTACAAAGTGCAAAGCGTTTTTTTTTTTGTCGGTGAAGCCATACTTTTACGTCTGCAAAACATGAAAAAATATTATTTATATTGCCATACTAAATCATACTAACTTTACTTACTTTCTTTTAGGTAATAGTTATTTAAATTTCGATTTGAAAATTGTTCCGCTGATCACTTGACTTTAACAGATGGGTAGAAAATATTATTTGTTTTGTTTCTACAGTCAGTTATAGTATAGCTGGTCAGTTTGTCAACAACCTTCTCAACGCAGATACACACTACTACTGTTAAAAAAACTAATGACACACATACTGCTGTGTTAGTTCAGTTGAATGCTCGCCACATTTTTGCGGCACTGCGATGTGTGAACGACGCGCAACGCTAAGTCTGTTTCATTCATTCGTTCAGCATTCTGACGTGCTTGGAACAAGAACGAAAGCGAAGCATAAAAAAAACACGGGCAGAAAAACAAGCTCGCCGCATCTGCGCCGCACTGCGATGTGTGAAAGACACGCAGTAAGTCTGCTTCTTTCACTCCTTCAGTGAACTGAAGCTCGCAGTAAAGCTCACCGCAGCTGCACCGCACTGTGGTGAGAGAACCACCACGAGAGCGCCCGCGGCACATTCGCTCAGGTCGCAAGTCAATCGCAAAATCGGAAATGCGATGTCGAAATGCGGGCTGGTGTTCTCTCTTGATTTTCATACAAATAAATCCGCTCTTGGCCGGGCGGGTAGGACTTAGCATTTACTCGTACCGCGGTACAAAGAGCGCATAGCGGAAGGAGAGAGCGAGAGCGGAAATCTAATCTTCATTATATTTCCAGACAACCAACTGATGATCGGTTCGGATCCCGACACTGATGAAGAGCACAACACCCGCAACAAGAATACATAAAAAGATGCACACATCAACTTGTACATGTACCACCACCGATGGTTGGTAAAAAGAACAAAGCAAGCGAAGCGAATGGAGGAGGAGGGGCCTCAGAGAGGTACACATCGATGGGAAGGGTGGGTGATAGGAGGAGGGTACATCAGAAGCGAAAAGCAATTCGGTGGACAAAATGGAATAAAAATATTATTTTTTTCATTTTTGTCCTTTTTGCATTGCATACAACCACCGTGCAGACGTCAAAAAGCCCCTATTCCAGAGACAATAGCAAAGGCTATAGCGTGCCTTATTCCTTGTGTTTTTGCTTTTTTCTAATTTTGACGGCCATAGACGTCAGGTTAGTTGGGGTAGTTCTCACTATACGCTTTCAAGCGTACGATTTCACGAATTTAGAATATCTTGTGACATTCCAAGCATTGTTAATTTTTAGTAAATATGAGGTTTTTTATATTTGAATGCGAGGAATAATTAATTTTACAAGTTTTAGTCTGCAAGAAACGATAAAAATATGTTTTTGTTTTGAGTAATACAAATCTGCGAATATTGAACAACACCTGCAATACGCGTTGTTCATTGCATTAATATTTGTTCTGAGGTTGCTTCGATTTGCATTTGGTGGTACGGCTCGAAAGGACGATAGGGCTTCCCAGCTGGATGGAAAGCTCGACGCGGTGCGGTACAGTTCGGTTTGCCGATGTGTGTAGAGAGCGTGTTACGGTACATGTTGAAGAGAACAACTTCCATACAAAGTGTAAAAAGTGTATGAAGTGAAATATCGTGTGATAAATCGGTATTCGCGATGATTCTACCGTACAAAGTTAGTGAAAAAATGGTTGCATCGCATGCGGTGTGTGAACGACGAGCAACGCTAAGTCTGTTCCTTTCATTCGTTCAGTTTTCTCGTATGCTTGGTCGAAAACAAGCTCGCCCCATCTGCGCCGTACTGCGAGGGCGCTTGGAATAAGAACGAAAGCGAAGCAGCAAAAAAAAAACACTGGCAGAAAACAAGCTCGCCGCATCTGCGCCGCACTGTGATGTGTGAAAGATACGCAGTAAGTCTGCTTCTTTCACTCGTACAGTGTTCTGAAACTCGCAGTGAAGCTCACCGCAGCTCCATCGCACTGTGGCGAGAGAACAACCACGAAAGCGCACGCGGCACATTCGCTCAGGTCGCAAGTCCATCGCAAAAACGGAAATGCGATGTCAAAATGCGGGCTGGTGATCCCTCTTGTTTTTCATACAAATAAATCCGCTCTTGACCGGGCGGGTTACCATCCTGATTTGCGTTCGACCTACCTCCGTCGATGTCCGTTCTATTCACATGAACGTGCACATGCCCCTTCACGCCAGGTTTCTTCCGTTCCACTGCTTGCAACGAGCTTGTACCGATGTGTGTCATTCTTTCTGCGTCGTTCTGTAGATCTTCCATAAATCTGCCGAACAAGATAAGATCTGGTTCTGGAACGTTCCGTACCTTACGCACCCACTCGTATTGCACGATTATCGGAAGTTTAGCCACTAGTTCTTTTAACAAAAACGGATTTGTTAAATGAGCTTGTTGTTTTGCCGCTTTAATGTGATCAACTAATCCATTAACCGCCTCGCCGTACGCGACTAATGATTCTGGTTTCTCCAGGCAAGGAGATGGCAACCGTTGCACTTTGTCGATCAAAGCGTCGATGAGGAGCTCTGATCGCCCATACCTAGAACGTAGAGTTGCTATCACCTGTGGTACTACTTCTGGAAGCAACAACCGATTACGCACCGCTTCCAACGCCGAACCCCGTAGTGCCTTCTGTAAACGGATCATATTTTCCCAATTGGAAAATCCGCACTGCTTCGTAGTTTCCTCGTAATGTGAAATAAACACAGGCCATTCAGCCGGATCACCATTAAATGCCGGTAGCTCGTATGTTGCCGCATTACGTGCCTTATATTGTTCTCGCGTGCGTTCCGGTTCACTCTGCCGATGTTCACCGTCCAAACACTGTTCCATTCCGGTTAGGCTTGCTGTTGTTTCGTCGTTTGTCACCAAACCACCCATTTGCAGTGAAAGGAGTTCTTCTTCTTCCCGTGCGAACTTTAGTTCCATTTCCAGCTCCACCCGCTGTCGCTCCGCATCTTGTCGCCGCTTCAATAATGCCAATTGATCGTTTACAAGATCGAGGTTAGGTTTCACCGGTTGGAGATTCGAGTTTCCAAAAACACCATCGCTGACATTCACCATCCTTGGGTTAAGAGTTGTAACCACGCCGCCGTTTACCCCCGCCGTAGTGAGGTTATATCCTGTAGTCACACCGCTGCTAACCTCTGCCACCATGAGTTTGGTTTTTGTAGCCACGCCGTCGCTAACCTGCGCCAAAGTGAGGTTAGTTTTTGCAGCCACGCCGTCCTTCTCCTTCACATGCTTCGGCTTCACCGGCGTCCTTCCTACCAGTCCTGGACGCACTCCATCTGAGCAAGCCAAACATAGCCAATGTTTTTCTGCTACCACTTCCCTGGGTTCCGTCAACCCAGCACAGGAAAAGTGCCACCATCCATCACAATGATCACACTGCACGAAAACTATTTCCGGGGTTTCCTTGCCGCAACCCTTGCAACACTCTCCTGAATTTGGCCGCATTTCACCGCTTACGACCGTTTTAAAGAATGTTATGAATAGCGCGAAACCGGTTCGGGTGAGGTTTTTCTAGTTTTTCCGTTGAATTTCCAGTACCAGTTCAAATACAAACAGGAAAAGAAAGAAAGAAAGAACTTTAAAACGGCCACCAGCTCGTTTCCCTTGCTACTGGCTCATCTAAACGCGTGTCATCTTGTTACGCCTTTTGACAGCTCCTGTCACGTTTATACGATGGATCCAGTTCTATGACACATACCGCTTACCATTTTGAATTATTGCTTTCTCAACAGATGGCTTCAAAGAAGTTTCGCCGGGACGCTAATCACAGTAGAGGAGAAAAGCGTCTCATGGAGCAACTAGAAAGGGAGGCAGACGCGGAATTGAACCAGCCTAACATCACGGTTGCGAGTATACCAAACATTCCGTGGCCGGAAGTAGCTACAGGTAAGCATATTTTTTCATAAATTTAGAAAGAGATTTGTTTTAAAACCCATGTAGCATCCATAATGCTATACAGTTATCATTCATATTCTGAACTAAACTTTCAATATAGCACGAGACGGTAAACAGCAAAATTAGAACAGCAGGTTAATACCCGACAATAAAAACATATCACAAACAGCTTGAAGCAAAGTAAACGACATTTTTCAAAGTATGCATCAATCGCATAATTAGCAATTTCGCCCAAACACCCGTTACAGCATAGGCAACGAAACACCGACCAGCGCACTCGACTAGCGAGCGGCGCAATGCAACCAGACACGAAACCGTGTAGTCAGCATAACACATAGGTTTGTGACGATAACCATAAGTCTTGTCTCCATACAGAAAAACCTTAAAAGCAAAGTTATGCACCCAGCAATCAAACAGACAGACAGAAAAACCTATTTGAACCAACAAACAAACGCAATCCGTTTAACATCGAGATGTAATTTGACACTTTTGTTTACGACAAAAGCCTTATGCTTTTGTCGCCAATCAGAAAGATAGCGAACTATTTAACCATGAAAAATAGTAAAAAAATGTTAACACCCCGACGGACTAACCTATTTTAAGTATTTTGAACTTAATGTAAAACAATGAAAAATGGGTATAAATAAAGCGACCAAACCTGCGCGAACACATCACACCCATGTTTTTTCATATTATTTACCCAATACAGCGGGACCATCGGCACCATCTTACTCGAGGGACCAAGTTCATCAGAACGACGACGACGATTTTGGTGATGGTGATACAAGTACTACGAACCCGGTGGTCGATGAAAATCCGGAAGACATATACGGCGATAGTGACGATGATGATGGTATCAACGCACGTCGGGAATTCATGGAAAATTTGTCCTTCAAAGAAGCGCTCCGATACTGGGCAATTTTGGGACGCCTGCCACGATCGATGTTAAACATGCTTCTGGAGATCTTAAGGAAGAAGTTAGGTTTGGATCTTCCGAAAGATGCGCGAGCATTTTTGAAAACTCCTACTGGTACAGGATTGGAAATACAACCAATCTCTGGTGGGCAGCTCTGGTATTTGGGAATAGAGAAAGCCCTTCAAAATTATTTTCGGTAAGTTTATTAATCTGTAACAATGTTAAAAAAGTATTGTCTAATACGTTTTGGTTTTTTTTCTTTTGTTTTATTTTTTTTGTACAGTAATGTCATTCCAGAAGTTAAACATGGAATGTCTTTTTAGAAGTTCCACACAGCAGTTGTGGCCAATTTTCATTAGAGTGGAAGAATTACCAAAGGCCCCGGTTATGCTTGTAGGAATTTTCTGCGGGCAAACAAAACTGGAGTTAGTGGAGGAATTTTTGCGACCGCTAGTATCGGAGGTTAATGATCTCCAACAAAGAGGGATCATGTTTGGTGAAAAGAGGGTTCGGTTAGCGCTTCACGCACTTATCGCAGACTCTCCAGCTCGGGCATTCGCTAAAGGTAAATATAAAAAAAAATCCTTGATATAAATTTAATACTAATACTTCTTTTGTTTTTTTTTTCTTTATTTCAGCAACGGTCAGTTTTTCCGGTAAGCATGGATGCTTAAAGTGTACCTGTGTTTTTGATTCCGTACGTGCCGAATTGCGTACAGACGCTGGATTCAGAAGTAGAGAGGACAAAGAGCATCATAAAGAATGGCGCACACCTTTAGAAGATGTTAATGGTTTTGATATGATACGAGGCGTCCCTGTTGGCGATCGTACTCACTTGATAGAATGGGGGGTGTCCAAGAAAGTTCTTTTGGGTTTGTTAGACAACAATTTTGAAAATTTTCATCGATGGTTACCCCAGCAGAAATTAAATGCGTCTAACTTTATTTGTAGCGTATTAACTGCTGAAGTGAATCGCCTTATGCGTTCCTTAAAAAATATCCGCTTTTGGAAGGCAACCGAATTTCAGTCCTTCTTACATTATATCAGTCAGTGGCGGATCAACCTAGGTGCGGAGGGAGCGGCCGCTCGGGGCCTCGCCGAAGAGGTAAATCCCGCTGGTAGACCCCCCTCCTCCCGTTCCAAATCCAAGTGGGCCACGCAAGAAGGCCATTGCACTTCCACCCCCTCCCCCCTCCTTCAGTCACGTCGTTTGATACAAGCATTTTGTAAGTGGCCTCCTGATTTCCTCGGGCACCGGGCACTTTTCAAGGGGGCCTCGTTTCTGCTCAAGGGGCCCCTAAAATTCATCTGGTCAATACTACCCCCCCCCCGCTGAAGTGAATCGCCCTATGCGTTCCTTAAAAAATATCCGCTTTTGGAAGGCAACCGAATTTCGGTCCTTCTTACATTATATCAGTGTGGTGGTTATGAAGGACTTCTATTCAACAGAAGCATACAATCACTTCTTGTTGTACTACTGTGGTGTGACAATTCTTACGACATTGGAACACCAGCGACATTGGCATCTTGCGGAGAAGTTTCTTGAAAAAATTGTCGAGGACTTCGGCAAGTATTATGGGCGAATTCATTTAACAAGCAATGTCCACAATCTCCAACATGTGTTTGAAGACGTTATGTATATGGGACCGCTTGACAATTTTTCTGCATATCCATTTGAAAATTTTTTATAGATCGTTAAGAGATATGTAAGATCAGGCACGCGAGTAGCGGAACAGGTGGCGGCCCGTATGCAAGAACTTGCATCAATAGAAGTGGCTGCTAACCAATCTACTCTAACGTATCCTAGGTTGAAGACAAATGGTGCTGGCTTACACGTAGCCGCCGATTTTGTCTTGATGACTAATTTTAAGGATTAATGGTTTTTAACTGAAGATCTAAGCATCGTGAAATTTTCCGTTTCTCTACACCATAGTTGGAATCCAGTATGCATCTTGGAGGGAACAATTCAGTGTGTCATTAGGCGATAATTCCGGTGGGGAGCCGGAAATCAGAATATCGTCTAGTGATTTACATATTTACAAAATAACTGAATCTTCTCCTTCCAGGACGGTGGAAATACCATGTTACATGGTCAAGTGCAAATTTGTTGCATATTATCTTCCCTCCCAACCTTTAACCCTTCCTCCTTTGGATCCTCCTACACAATCTGACACTATCGCTTTATTTCCTCTTCTGCATACTTTCCAACTAGACTAAAATTCATATCCAACTAATACATTTATATTAAAACAATGTTTTACTAACTTTTTTTATTCCATTTTATAAACATCTTGTATATATGTACCTTGGTTAAGTTATGTCACTTTGACGTTTGTCAAAGTGACAAGCAAGAAACGTGTTTTCCGGTAAGCATACGATTACTGCAATCGGTCAAGAAGGACGTGTGTGCTTTGTGCAAGGAATAAAAAAGGATGAATTACAACCTCAGAAGTGGGATATTGAATGGAAAACTGGCTGAATCAATATCGAAGGAAGAAATGATGGAAGTGCTTAAGGACGTCGGTGAAAACGTGCCCGAATCGGCTTCTATTATGCAAGTGAGACGGCTTTTTGAAGCAACGCGTAGTGACAAAGAAATGGCGTCCATGCAAACCACGCCAGCGACACCGGAACTGAAACAGCATGTGGAAATATCGATGGAAAACGTAGAAGTTTCAATGACGGGAATAGAAGCAATGAAGTCGAAGCAACTGGAGTTGGAAAAAGAAATTTGCCGCCTTCAACAAGAATTATTTGAAAGAAAACCAACGCAACAACCTCTCCAATTGGACGCAATCAAGTACTTTGAAGGATTGGTAGAGAAGTTCAGTGGTGATGGAAACGAGAATGCTGAATGCTGGATACAGCAACTTGAACACACGTTTCAATTGTTCAACGTACAAGAAATCGAAAAAATTATCATCACTCGCCGCCTTTTACATGGTACTGCCGCAATGCTAACAAGATACTCGGTCTTTACCAGCTATGACCAATTGAAGATGCAAATCTTGGACAATTTTTCGGTGAAACCATCTATCGAAAGCGTGTACCATCAGCTCCGTAGAAGAAAGCTTCTTCCAACAGAAACAACTACAAGATATGTCCTGAAAATGGAAAGCATTGCCAAAAACGCTAAAATCCCAGAACAGGAACTGATTTCAATTATCATAGATGGAATCGGAGATCCAGTGAATACAGTTACGTTTCGTTTTGCCGCTAATTCCATGGGCGAGCTGAGGATTATGCTTCAGAAATATGAACCTGTACGCTTGAAATCAACAGTAGCACCGTTTAATCCTAGAGTTGGAGGTATTAAATGCTACAACTGCTCCAAGTACGGACATCATCAACGAGACTGCCGGCTGCCACGACGTCAACCTGGCTCCTGTTTCATATGTGGAAACCTGGGACACACGGCTCGTGATTGCACTGACCGTATTCAGTCGACTTCCGCTGCCATACATCAAGTTGAATCGAATCACGACAACCGCGAACTGAATTATTCTAAAGGTGCCGCTAATATAGAAGCTATTCAAGAGGTAAGTGTTGCGTTCGAAGTTCCCAATGAGTCTAAGATGTCGCCCTCACGTGTATTTTCTTTATTTGATACCGGTAGCCCTAGGAGCTTCGTTAACGAACAGCTTGTACCCTCTCTGGTCCATCTACCATGTTTTTCGGGGTACCGCGGAGTAGGAAACCAACCAATAAAGCGTTTCTCGATAGATCTGCGGCATACGTCAGTTGAAGTTTCATCATCGTCAAGCAAACTTCGACATGCGGCAATTGAACTGCAAATGTCATATGCATTCTAAGACATGCGGGAACTTGAACTTTTAAGTCATCTTTTTAACCCGACAATACACCTCCTGCGAAAGGAACGTTTGTTTCCGGGATCGCAACCATCCGTTCCTAGGGTGGTCCAGTTCAATTGACGCTGTTTGTAGTTCAAGTTCCCGCATCTCTTAGAATGCTTTTGACATTTGCAGTTCAATTGCCGCTAGTCGAATATTGCTTGACGATGATGAAACTTCAACTGACGTATACCTTAGATCTATCGAGAAACGCTGTAAATTTTTGTTGAAGTTTGCGAAACTTTTCATAAAGTTTTTAATATAAAACCATAAGTGGTCCTATCATTTTGTCGTCTCAAAAAATGACTTTTTTACTTGTTTTTTATACAACTTTTAAAGTATTTAAGATATCGAAGAAAACTAAAGCTATAAAAAACATCGTGGATGCTGTGTGAATTTGTGTGATTTTCCATCTTCTACTTTTGCCTCACTAATAATGATGACGATCAATAAAAAACCCCCGTGTGTATGTGCATGTGCGCGTGTGATGTTCGATAGACAATGACAACAACGACGAAACGACGACGA
>KZ063614.1:27025-38328 GCA_002091835.1 Anopheles maculatus
GGGTTTGTGCTTTAACCGTATTTTGTATGTTGTATGAACTGCAAAGAGAGAACAGATTATTTTTTCTATGTACGTGATCCCAGGGGTTACTTGTACTCACTTGTAAAGATTTTGTCCGAGGCCGTTGCATGATGTTGTGATTCTCTTGCTGCGACGTTAGCGATACACCATGAAGTCCATTGATCTACGCGAGCATAAAGGCGTAATATAAATAAAGATAGCGGCATTCATACCACCAACACCAAATTAAAGAATCAATGTGATAGATCGCAAGGACCAAGAAAACTGTGATGCTCCAAAACAAAAATTGGTTATCCTCGATGTGAATGATTCCCATACGCTTACGTCGGTGCACGAACAACATGGTGGTAAGTTAATGGTTTTGAAATGCTTGGAAAATGTTTATTTATTTTAAAGTAACGCTTATTTTATTTCACAGGCCTTAAACATCTAAATGAAAAGTATGTTTTTGTGAAAACATTCACAGCCAACCCGATTACTTCCTCTGCTGCCGGCTAGTACAACCTCGTTGCTGTATGTGTGCACGGTTGTTGATAGTTTCCGCTCTTGTTAAGCCCCAGCAAACCAAAGCAGCAGATGGTTTTTTTTAAACACTGCTGCTAAACAGGCCACTACTTCTGCGCCTTCCAATGCCTCTGCTGCCTGCCATTATCGTTGCTGTACGTGTGTACGGTTGTTGAAAGCATCATCGCAATCATCCACAACACATTCTGAGACGACATTTTGAGAAGAAGCTGGAGCTAAAAAAGAATAAAATTGTTATGTAAACCTGAAAATCAAACGTTTCATACTTTAACATACCTTGAAGCTCAAGCTCTGATACCATATTCAAAATGTTTGTCACATTTTGGTGTTCTTGTTGGAGTCGGTCAACGCTTCGGTAAAAACTGCCAGACTTACGTGCCAGACACTGTTGTGGGACGCGTTGTTTACATTTGCTTTTTCTTCTTTTTATTGTGTTGTGAACAGCAGATGTCTTTTTCTTCGCATGTTCTGAGCTGTCTTCATCCAAAACGATTCTTCACAGCAACGCCCTCTGTCGGGCATTGCTGTGAACCTGCGGTCTAGAGTCACAAAACGTCAAACGGTGCTACTGGTGTAGTTTGTGGCCGAAGATGGCCGCCAAAAAAAAGCTACACACCTTGAGCTTTCGCTTAGGAGAATTGTGAAAGCTCTCTCTCTCAAGGGTTTGTGCTTTAACCGTATTTGGTATGTTGTATGAACTGCAAAGAGAGAACAGATTATTTTTTCTATGTACGTGATCCCAGGGGTTACTTGTACTCACTTGTAAAGATTTTGTCCGAGGCCGTTGCATGATGTTGTGATTCTCTTGCTGCGACGTTAGCGATACACCATGAAGTCCATTGATCTACGCGAGCATAAAGGCGTAATATAAATAAAGATAGCGGCATTCATACCACCAACACCAAATTAAAAAATCAATGTGATAGATCGCAAGGACCAAGAAAACTGTGATGCTCCAAAACAAAAATTGATTATCCTCGATGTGAATGATTCCCAAATGCTTACGTCGGTGCACGAACAACATGGTGGTAAGTGAATGGTTTTGAAATGCTTGGAAAATGTTTATTTATTTTAAAGTAACGCTTATTTTATTTCACAGGCCTTAAACATCTAAATGAAAAGTATGTTTTAGTGAAAAAATACTGCTGCTAAACAGGCCACTACTTCTGGGCCTTCCAATGCCTCTGCTGCCAGCCATTATCGTTGCTGTACGTGTGTACGGTTGTTGAAAGCATCATCGCAATCATCCACAACACATTCTGAGACGACATTTTGAGAAGAAGCTGGAGCTAAAAAAGAATAAAATTGTTATGTATACCTGAAAATCAAACGTTTCATACTTTAACATACCTTGAAGCTCAAGCTCTGATACCGTATTCAAAATGTTTGTCACATTTTGGTGTTCTTGTTGGAGTCGGTCAACGCTTCGATAAAAACCGCCAGACTTACGCGCCAGACACTGTTGTGGGACGCGTTGTTTACATTTGCTTTTTCTTCTTTTTATTGTGTTGTGAACAGCAGATGTCTTTTTCTTCGCATGATCTGAGCTGTCTTCATCCAAAACGATTCTTCACAGCAACGCCCTCTGTCGGGCATTGCTGTGAACCTGCGGTCTAGAGTCACAAAACGTCAAACGGTGCTACTGGTGTATATGCTACTTTTCTTCTCGATTCTTCTTTTTCACGGATGCTCCTGCAACAGACCCCTGTTTGCATAAGCTGGCGATTTCGCTGTTGTAGGCCCTTCGTTGAATGAGATACCAGTCGTTCGTGTGCTTCTTGTTCGCTTCTGCGTCGCTTAAGCGCCTTATGTACCCTTTCGCCTTGTATTCTCCCATTTTCGCATTCACCGCATCAGCTAAAACGGGATTTTTTGTCATTTTTTGTTTTAGGCATACATACCGCTTCAACGCTGAGATTCTGTTGCAAGGCAATTTGATGTCGTCATACCGCCAAAGAAGCCCGGTTTCGTATCGCTGCCCATCGAACTTAGTCTCCCGCTCCAGTATCGCAAGCGCCCTTTCGTTGTCCTTCGACTGTAGTGGTCTAACGGATTTGTCGATGCCGATGGACTCCAAGTTGAAATACTGCTTCACAGCGGTATTAAGACGATCATCCGAGTCAGTGCTGCACGAACATATGTGGAACGAGTTATAAGCAAAACCCGGGCCGCTCTTGCCACTGCGCAAGGCCCGTAGACGATCCATCCCAGCCGGGTTTTCGAGGCGACCGGCTCGTTGCACTTTCCGTCTACACTCTTCAGCACTCGAGTAATGCTGCAGTTGTCGATGCCTATGAGGACGCGAGGTACGGCACGGACGTAGGATGTGACGGGAAGACCTCTAAGATGAGTATATTTTTCCGCCAGTTGAGCCACGTTGACGGACTGTGCTGGAAGGGCAAGCTCCTTGACGGTGTGCACTTCCGACAGTTCGTGTATCGTTTCCGACTTGCTTCGACCCGATATGCGTACTGACAATCTCACTGATTCTTTCTCCTCTCTGGTCACATCTCCCGTCCATTGTAGGCACAGCGGGTGCGGCGTTCCAGTAAGTCCGAGCTCTTGTATCAGTCCGTGCTCCACAAACGTGGACGTAGAGCCGTCGTCTAGGAAGGCAAACGTATCCACTCGCCCACCAGGTCCATGCAGCGTAACGGGAACGTATTTGAGTAGCGTGTTGTCCTTCAGTCCAGAATGGGTACAAACGTTAGCTACATCAGCGTCAACGATTTTACCTGAGACGTCTTGAAGATCGCGCTGGTCAAGGTGGGTATGTGTCCGGTCATCTACGTGAAGCAGCTCATGATGTTGCACGCCGCATCCGTTTACCCCACAGGGCGACTTTACACCGCATCTGCCCCCATGGTACCCGAGGCACTTCCGACATACCCTGCGTTCGTTCACAAAGGCTCTCCTGGCAGCAACCGTTGTTCCTCGGAACCTCTCACACTGGTCAAGAGAAGGGCAGTTCGCGCCGCACAGAAAGCAATTCGATGGCAAGGACGCTGCGATCGACGATGCTGGTTCACCAGAGAACTCCTCTTGCAGAACCGTCGCGTTGCAATAAGCAGGATGGACTCGTCCGGTGTCGATCGGTTGTCGTCGTTCGGGTTGCACTGGCGGGAATCGGTGGGGCTGGAATCACTGAGGCTGACTACGCGGCGGGTGCGGATGCGTTTCTGGAGCTCGGCGAATCGAGTCACTGTCACCCGTGACAGATACCACGTCGATCACGCCGCAGAGATCTTCCGCCAGGTCGCCAATCCATCGACCAAACTCTATCAGGGTGACCTCCGAAAGATGCCTTCTCGTTCGCGCCCAATCGATGCACAAGACGGGCGGCAATTTCCGGACCAGCTCCTTCAATAATGCTACATCGTACATGTAACCACGTATCCCAGATGCCGTCATCGCTCCTACCAAACGCTTTACTGCAAACCCAAAATCAACCACAGTCGACAACCTCTCAACCTTTGGCGGCGCCATCCTCCTGATCTTCTCGGTCATGGATTCGACAATCAAATCGGGCCTGCCGAAACGCGCATGCAGGGCCATAGCCTCTTTCAAACCGCTGGGGAATGACAGAAGGTGTCCTACTGCATCGTGCGCAGCACCTTTCAACGCCTGTTGTAGACGCCCGATGTTTTCGTCGTCTGTGTAGCCGCAGGATGCGTTAGTGCGGTTGTAATTTGCTATGAATAGCGGCCATGATCCTACGTCTCCGGAAAACGTCGGTAAATCCCGAGGCACTGGCTGCCGAGCAGCTATCTGGCTCTGACTGAGCATACTGGTACTAAACTGTGGCTGCGTGTACTCAGGTTGCGGTAGTAACGTACTTACGGAGTGAGTCTGTGTCGTGTATAGTGGGTGAGCATGTGTCGTTTGTGTAACGCGAGCCGGTTGTGTCACGTATGTTGCAGGTGTCGTGTAAGATGTCTCATATGTCGGTTGTGTCTTGTTGCTCGGTAGTGTCACGTTGTTCGATTGTGTCGCGTTGCTAGGAAGTGTTGCATGTGTCAGCTGTGTGACGTATCTTGGTCGCGTCGCGTACTCCTGCTGCATTGCGTACTCCTGCTGCGTTGCGTACTCCTGTTGCGTTGCATACTCGTGCTGTGTCGCATGCCTCGGTATGGTCGTGCCGAGGTCATGACCTCTGACCGCGGGTATTTGGGTTCGCGCTGAGCCGTTTCTGGTCGAATAGGTGTAACGTACAGATTCCTCAAATCCTTTTACCCACTCCGCGAACTCCGGGTGACGCGTCCCCCCCGTACTGCAGTTCGGATGCTGCATGACGGTCGTAGCGCCATTTTCGTTTTCGGCGTCCATCAGTGTTTGCAGCTCGCGTTCGAGCTCCAGCATTCGACGTCGACGCGATTCGCGAGCCTCCTCGCGGTCTTGATTTTGATCATGATGTGACACGTTTATCAGGGAACTCACCGCCTTACTCCGCACCCGTTCACGAGACACAGCATCACTTATTTCATGAATGGTGCTCCTCGGAGTGCTTCCTTCGGACGGCGTGACAGCTTCGCGCAATGTTCCTGGCGTGGACGATATATGGCACGGCTCGATGGGAACGTCTTCACGTTCCGTCGCCATACCTCCGGTCTCCGGGTCCTCCATCCTTGGCATACGACGCGTTTCTCGCTGGTTAATTTTTTTCGTTCCACTGATTTTTTTCACTCGCGCGCGCAACTTACTTGGCTTTCCGTTCTACGAAACGAGTGTTAAACTATACGTTTAAGCTGGTGTCACTAAAGGTGCTTTTTCACGATGACGTCGTTTAAGCTTTCGGTAGAAAATGCTAATTTTTTGAAATGTTGAATCGCGATTGAATTTTTTAGAAATCGTTTATTACGGAAATCAAAAAATTAGTTACAGCTTACAGCTTTCGGTTTCAACTTCAGTTAGTAACTAACTTCGGCTTTTTTCCGTCGGGTAGACGCGACCTCCCGTTTTCCGATGTTCCTTCCTTGTTCATTCCGTGTTCATTTCTCCTCCTACTCGTGCTCATTTATGCTCTCCAACTTACAGATCTTTGGGAACCCTATAAAGTTTCCAACAGTTGTAATAAACTAGCACGACAGTTGCTCGATAACCACGAACCGAACACTATCGTCGATAACACTCCACAAGGGTACTAATACGGGTTTCATGGTGGAGGGTTCTTTTATAGCACATTTTACGGGAGGGAATACGACCATTGCAGTCCGATATTGTTGCCTTGCGGGGCTCCATGCTTAAGGCAGTGGTTTCTCTGACGTTCATTTGCTCATCAACAGTGGCGGATTTAACGGTACACGGACTGAGCGGCCGCGGGGGGCCCCGAGCTCGTAGGGGGCCCCGAGTTTACAGATCAACTCGAACTGCCTAGAAACTCTGTTGGGTTATCGTAGCATGCTGGGCTATTGTAGCAACCCATTATTACAACGAAGGAAGTAATATCAAAGCAAGCTTTATAAAAAGGATGTAACATAGAAGTTCAGTATAGAATAAATCGTCACCTCATAGCTTCAACACGTATCTTCCCTGCGTAGATTTCACTCCGTGCTAACAGGTTATGGGCCCAGAACCAAACCAGAACCAGAACCAAAACCAGAACCAAGCCTTTGAATTGTGAAGTGAATTACTGTCTCGTTTTCGGTTGAAAAATCGTTGATTCGAAATGGATGGCCGTTTTATTATGGTGAAATTGAACAACAGCAACTACAACAGCTGGCGCTTCAAAGTAGAGTTGCTACTAGTCCGAGAGGAGCTCTGGCGTTACGTGGAACCAGGAGTGAAGCCGGGAGCTGTGGAACAAGCTGTTTGGGACGCCGGTGTTGCAAGAGCAAGAGCGACCATAGGCCTACTCATCGAAGACAACCAACATGGTTTGATTCGTTCATAGAAAACTGCACGAGAAGCATGGCTATCGTTACAAAACCATCATCGGAAGACAACGCTTACATCGAAGGTGGCTTTGCTGAAAAAGGTTTGCGATAAACGTTTTTCCGAAGGCGACGATATGGCCGAGCACCTATTCGAGATGGAAGATTTGTACGAGCAGCTGCACAACGCTGGACAAGAACTGGCAGAAAATCTTAAAGTCGCGATGATTTTGAGGAGTCTACCAAGTTCGTTCGATACTCTCACCACCGCATTGGAGACCCGCGCTGATGAAGATCTCACGATGGAGTTGGTGAAAAGGAAGCTGCTAGACGAGGTTGACAAACATCGAGAGACGTCCACGGATTCGGTGTTGAAGGTTGGCGCTGGACAACGACCAATGAAGCAGAAGAAGCCTCTAGTGTGTTTCCAGTGCAACAGAACGGGCCACAAGAAGCGATATTGTCCCGAATCGGTACGAGCGCCGGACAGCAGGAACAATCGTGGCCAAACACATCAAAGGAAGGACGATACCGTATCGTTTGACGGCAAGGGTACCGTGAATATAACGTTGTGTGATGAACACGGAACACCGAGAGAGGTCAAGCTGAGCGACGCATTGTACACCCCTAGTTTGACAATGAATTTGCTGTCGGTGTCGCAGATAACCAACAAAGGCGCTAGGGTTACGTTCGACAGTAAGTTCGGGTGCCGGATTACGCATGGTAAAGCTACCGTGGCATGCGCGCATTTAGTAAACGGGTTGTACGTTTTGGAGCAACCAAACAGAGTAGTGATGACAGCTGGGAGCCACCACAATCAGAACTGTGAGCATGTTCGGCACAAAAGATTCGGGCACCGCGACATGAGAGCCATCGATCGATTACACAAAGAAAAGCTGGTTACCGGATACAAGATGAACAAGTGCGGCGTTGATGAACCTTGTGAATGCTGTATGCAAAGTAAAAGTGCAAGAATCCCATTCCCGAAAGAATCATCATCATCGACAAAGGCTACTATGGATCTCGTTCATACCGACGTTTGTGGGCCAATAGAAACGCCTTCCGTTAGCGGTTATCGTTATTTTATGACGATAATCGACGATCACTCAAGGTATTGCGTACTATATTTGCTCAGAAGGAAGTCGGAAGCGGCTCAAAAGATCGAGGAGTATGTGGCAATGGTGAAAAACACGTTCGGGCGCTATCCGAAAATAATTCGTTCGGATCAAGGAGGAGAATATCGAGCGAATAAGTTGCGAGAATTTTACAGACGAAAAGGTATCCAGGCTCAATTCACAGCAGGATACAGTCCTCAGCAGAACGGTGTGGCAGAGCGAAAGAATCGCTATCTTGTAGAAATGGTTCGCTGCATGCTTGTCGACGCTAATATGCAGCAATGCTATTGGGCGGAAGCGTTAAAAACCGCTGTTTATTTGCAGAACATTTTACCTACAAGATCGGTCGAATTTACACCATATGAGCTGTGGTATGGAGCAAAGCCTGACGTCAAACAACTGAAAGTTTTCGGTAGTAGCGCATGGGTACACATACCAAGTGAAAAGCGTGGGAAGCTTTCATCTGCAGCGAAACGCCTTATATTCATCGGGTATTCATCGGAGCACAAGGCTTACAGGTTGCTTGATGAAAGAACACGAAAAGTGATTGTGAGCCGGGATGTTCGTTTCATTGAGAACACTACGTTTATGCGATCAATGAAAAACAAACGTATCAGTAAGGCTGATCAGCAGGAGGAGATAGAGTTTCAGACTACTATAAAGAAACCTGAAGAAAAGAAACCTGCAAATTTTCATGAAGAAAGCGATAGTGAGGATGAAAATTTTGACTCAGCAAATAGTGACATCGAAGCAGGCATTGAAGTGTCTAATCCAGTAGAAGTTCGTAACGACAATGAGGATATCGAATTTGCACCAAGGAGATCAAGTCGAATAACAAAAGGAATTCCTGCAAAACGATACCCAGAAATAACCGGTGTGACAAAGCATGATGTCAATGAGCCTCGAAGTTATGCAGAGGCGATGCAAAGCTCCGAGAGTAGTGCGTGGAAGGCAGCTATGGAGGAGGAGATCGCTTCGTTAAAAGAAAACGAGACATGGGAACTCGTACCCGTACCAACAGGCAGAAAAATCGTTAGGTGCAAATGGTTTTTCAAACGCAAAGAAAACGAAAACGGGCAAGTTGTGCGTTATAAGGCCAGGCGCGTAGCTCAAGGGTTTTCACAACAATATGGCACCGATTATGATGAAGTATTCGCACCTGTAGCAAAGCAAGCCACGCTTCGGATACTATTGTCTATAGCAACTCGTGACAACATGGTGGTGAAACATTTGGATGTTAAGTGTGCTTATTTGTACGGGAACCTAGAAGAGGAAATTTACATGAAGCAGCCTGTGGGATTTGAAAACGGAAATCAAGTTTGCAAGTTAAAACGAAGTTTATATGGTTTGAAGCAATCTGCAAGAGTTTGGAACAGAAAGATCGACAATTTCTTCAAACAAATCGGTTTCCATGCTGGTGAAGCTGATTGCTGTTTGTACGTTCGAGACGGAGAAAAAGGCAAGCGGTCATTCATCCTTATCTACGTAGATGATATGGTTATTTGCTGTAATTCTGAGGACGAGTTTGAAAACATACGAGCTTTGTTCGAAAAACAATTTAAGATGTCTAATCTAGGTGATCTCACACATTTTCTCGGAATTCACGTGGATAAGAGCAAAGGATGTTATACACTTGACCAGACTCGTTATATTGAAAAAGTCGTCTCACTGTTTGGACACGAAGAGGCAAAACTTTCAAGAACTCCAATGGACATTGCATATATAAAACAGAAGGAGGAGAAACCCTGGATTCAAATGAATCATACAGGTCGCTAGTGGGCAGTCTGTTGTACATCGCAATCGTGTGAAATTGGAGCGACACCGTGAAGCCATCGGCGTGAAGAATACAGGATTCCTTCGTTGAGGAGGAGTGTTGGGTTATCGTAGCATGCTGGGCTATTGTAGCAACCCATTATTACAACGAAGGAAGTAATATCAAAGCAAGCTTTATAAAAGGATGTAACATAGAAGTTCAGTATAGAATAAATCGTCACCTCATAGCTTCAACACGTATCTTCCCTGCGTAGATTTCACTCCGTGCTAACAAACTCTGCAACTTGCAGGAAGTATGCGAATGATTCTTGGGATTGCTTGTTTACAGCACTTAAAATACGCATACAGCGTTTCTCGATAGATCTGAGGCATACGTCAGTTGAAGTTTCATCTTCGTCAAGCAAACTTCGATAAGCGGCAATTGAACTGCAAATGTCAAAAACCCCCCCCCCCTTTGGCTGTTGAGAGAAAATGAATTGTAGGGGCCCAAACCTGTGTGCAGCTTAGGGCCCCGAAGGACCTAAATCCGCCACTGCTCATCAACCACACAAGACAAGATACTTGTGTGCGTTG
Organism: Anopheles maculatus; assembly: GCA_002091835.1. NCBI lineage: Eukaryota > Metazoa > Arthropoda > Insecta > Diptera > Culicidae > Anopheles > Anopheles maculatus. The sequence continues at coordinate 36,903 of KZ063614.1, forward strand.
TTTTTGAATTTTATTTTGCTTTTGGCATTGTTATTTGAAACTTTAAATGTCGTTTTTGTCGTACATTAACTGCCTTAGTTTGACCTTGACCTTGGTTAAGTTGAATTTTTTTTTTATTTTTATTTAAGTTACAATGACACCTATCGCGAAAGCAGTCGATAAAATTTATTTATTTATTTATTTATTTATTTTCCATTATGACGGCTGGAAGCCGTATTTTCCAGTCGATAAAATTTAACCACTGGTTTAATTTTACCGACCAATAAATGTATCTACTCGAATTGTTATCGCGAACGCTGTCCACTCACCAGTCGTTAAAAATATAACGACCAATAAAAATACAGATCGAGTAGTTACGCCATCTGTCAAACTGGTTGTCAATTCTTGGGTTTGTCCCTCTAGTCAAAATGGTACGTGATACTGCATGCAAGCCCCTAATCTTGTATCAAAATTCAAAATTTATATGGAGAAATGAGGGCCTTGGTTACAAACTTGGTGGGATTTTGCATACAACTGCTCGAAATGTCTACGGGGAAATCGTGAAGAAAAAGTCGAGCAGTCGTTAAAAAAGTTGTTAATTTGTATCGCGAACGAAACAATTTGGCTTTATCGATCGATATATTTACCTACTGCCTCGACCCAGTTGATAAACGGTACAGAGATCATTTCATATGAAGATTCGAGAGATTAGTTTGGTTTATGGAAAATAGTTATTTATTATTTTTTTCTCTGTTAAGTTAAGAAGACAAAATATTTAAAAAAATTGAAAATGTATTGTATATAAATTTCAAAAATGCCAGTTTTAAATAAAACTCACGGCAAAGAAAAAAACATTAAATAAGAAATCGAATGATCATAACGTTTAGTTATCCAATTTGTTATTTAATCCATAATTTAAATGTATAATTTAACAGCATAAAAAAAATAATTTAAAAAAATGAAACATAATGCAAAAATGTTCTGTGGTCTAAATTGACCACGTTCTAATGAAAAACGTATCATGCTTTCAGTCCCGAAGAACTTCCCTATACAAACGCCTCTGGCGGTACGAGCGAAGATGCCGGTATACGGTAAAGTTGAGTCGTATTGCACTCAGCTTTTGAAAAAGCTTAATTTTGAAGAACTAGACGGGCGTATAAGGTGGAGGAAATGTACTACAAGCTTTTAATGTGATCCCCCTTCATATTTTTGTACAACCGCACCTAAGCCCTTACCATAATATTTTTTTATCTCTGCTTCCCCGTAGCAGTGGCGGATCAAACCGTTGTGGGATCAACCCTGAGCGGTATGGAAGTTGGGGCCCAATGCTTTGGAAGGGGGGGTAGTATTAACCTGATGAATAACCTGACGAGGCCCTCTTGAAAAGTGTCCTGGCACCCGAGGAGGCCCCTTACTAAATGCCGTGTTCGGGAGAGGGGGGGGGAGG
>KZ063615.1:0-28709 GCA_002091835.1 Anopheles maculatus
GAGAGAGAGAGAGAGTTAGTATTTGGCTATTGCTGTACCCATTCCGTTGCGGTACTTCCGCCGGGCCTGGTCCCGGTCACGCAGCTCTTGCAGTAGCTGGGCCGGGCTGGGCGAACGCGACCGTTCGCAGAGGATCGTCGTATCGTACGGTTGATGGACAAGGTGGTTTTTGGAACGGTCTTTACTACTGCGATGCTGGGCACTACTATGTACACCGAAACGATTGGGCGACGGCGAACGGGCGGGGCTGGTTGAGGCCGACCAGGAACCTAAAAACGTACGGAGTAGAAAAACAACAACCACAAAAGAAAGGGAACAACATTGGAGCAAAACCATTCAAACCAGAGGATCGTTGTGGTGCGCAGCGCATCACCAGCAGTTCCCGAACTTTCGCGTGGAACGCCGGGATGAGAGTTACACCGGTTACTACCGTGGCTACAACATTGCTAACAGCGCAAAGAAGAGAACACATACGGGCACGCGACGTACACGCTAGTAGATTAGCTAGAGTCCTACTAGAACGGGCTAGACGGTGAACAGATAGACCACCATGCTAGACAGGTGGGTAGAACAGAATGATTGGACAGATTCAGATGATCCGATATCACTAGAACAGGAACGGTTTCTGTTTTTTTTTATACAGTCACAATAATGTGCCACTAAATACCACTCACACTTCTACTAGCTATATATATATAGAGACAGAAAAGAGGGGGAAGGATACAGAGATAGCAGTATGAAGGAAGGTTTGTAGAATGTGTGTGTGTGTATGAGAGAGAGAGAGAGTTAGTATTTGGCTATTGCTGTACCCATTCCGTTGCGGTACTTCCGCCGGGCCTGGTCCCGGTCACGCAGCTCTTGCAGTAGCTGGGCCGGGCTGGGCGAACGCGACCGTTCGCAGAGGATCGTCGTATCGTACGGTTGATGGACAAGGTGGTTTTTGGAACGGTCTTTACTACTGCGATGCTGGGCACTACTATGTACACCGAAACGATTGGGCGACGGCGAACGGGCGGGGCTGGTTGAGGCCGACCAGGAACCTAAAAACGTACGGAGTAGAAAAACAACAACCACAAAAGAAAGGGAACAACATTGGAGCAAAACCATTCAAACCAGAGGATCGTTGTGGTGCGCAGCGCATCACCAGCAGTTCCCGAACTTTCGCGTGGAACGCCGGGATGAGAGTTACACCGGTTACTACCGTGGTTACAACATTGCTAACAGCGCAAAGAAGAGAACACATACGGGCACGCGACGTACACGCTAGTAGATTAGCTAGAGTCCTACTAGAACGGGCTAGACGGTGAACAGATAGACCACCATGCTAGACAGGTGGGTAGAACAGAATGATTGGACAGATTCAGATGATCCGATATCACTAGAACAGGAACGGTTTCTGTTTTTTTTTATACAGTCACAATAATGTGCCACTAAATACCACTCACACTTCTACTAGCTATATATATATATACAGATACGTGTAACTAAGCTTAAATAATCAAAAGCACACTACGAGGTGGTAGTTAGAAGAATGATGTACAGTATAAATTTACATATTAAAAGCAAATGAGGGATGTTGTTGTGTTAATTAACTACAATTCTAGTTAACACAGTCACTTGTGTACAACTGCTTCCATAAGAATCCCCTACTAAACTGATGGTTTTGTATGCGGACGCGTGACGCTAAATTGCATACTTTCAGGTGTAATGACACTGCCTCAAAGTATACAAAACGTGTTACAAAAATAACGTTTTAATATGGTATAAAGTGCGTTCGAGCTGGATTTCAGTTGAACTTCTATACTATTTTCTTCGTCTATTGGCTGAAGACTTACTAAAGCTTGCATAGATAAGAGCAGTTCTAAATGAAGGACCTCAAAAAAAAAAATGGGCCAAATTTCTCGAATGCCGTGTGCCTGAAAGTATGCATGCTCAAAAAAAACTTTTTTTTAGGTTAATAGCTTGCATACCTTCAGGCACTTTCACTGGCTCTGTTGTAGCACCAAACAATTTGTGATTGCATTTCAACTAATTCAATTAATCGTTTCTATCCCTGACGGAAGCAAGACAGACAAAACGGCTTGCAAATTAACGCGCTATGTGTTTCGAGCTATTCTAGGCCTATGGTTTACGTGAAATGATACACACATTCGAATGTACGTTACCGGCAAACTGTTATTTAAATGTAAAATGTGATAGTATTGCTCATAAAAATTCATAATCAGCTCTCGTTCCTCACGGGCGAGGAGTTCGTTTGATGTTGAGTTTCTGTGTATCAGGCTACTGGTGTGGAGCAAATTTTGATTTAGTAAACATTAGTTTGAACAAATCATCGCGTTCGAATAGCCAAATGGTATAAAAAAGCTTAAACAAATGACATTTTACACTACCAATGTGCTACAGTTAGAAAAAGAATAATTGATTTTTTTTATTAAAAAAAAGAAGAAGCTATTACTATAATTTGCAACACGAATTTGCTTTGTTTTGTTCAGTACGAATTTTACTTGAGATAGAAATAGAAAGCAAAATCAAATTCACAAAAACCCCAGTTGAGAACTGTAGAGGGAGGCGAGACAGAGCTGTACGACACTCAACATCAATAGTGAAGTGTTATGAGTTTTTATGTTACCTCGGTTGTGCCTGTGCGCATAGCCGAAATGATGCCTACCACGTCTGTGTTCCTCCTTTTGTATCTCCACCACATTCGACACGGTGTCGGAGAACCCGATCTCGTGCTGATGATGCCGCTTCCGCGGACTCGGCGTGCGCACCAGCGGAGACTCCCGTCTGAAGCATTGATAAGGGAAAGAAAAGTGGGAGAATTAGCATGGAGACCACTCTGTAGGTGAGTTGCTGGCCATACCTCAAGCTCGGCGATCTGCGATGCCCATTGTGATAGGCGTGCCCTGGATGCAGATGTCCATCCGCAGGTGCCAGCGACTCAAGGGACGGCTGTCTCGACACATCCTGCAGCTCCTGTATTCGGTGGAGTAGGTTTGTTGACGTACAGTGGGATGGGTAAGCAATAGAAAGAAGAGATGCAATTAACGCTCCCGCACCGGACCGATTGCTTTTGCGCACGCATTTCTGAGAGGCGTTAACGTTCACTCAATCTGTTAAGACGTGTGCCCGCCGGGATAGTAGGTATCCCGCGGGGCAGTACATCTCGGGTTGGGTAGCAAAGTTGGTTCGTACAAATATCGTTACGTTCGTGTTTGGGTTCTGTTCAAACGCTAGTTTCACTACAGATAAACGCATCGCTAGGTATGAAATTTCGGCTAAGGAGGCTTCACGAGTCTGCTTGCTTGGCAACTTGGGGTACACAAAGATATTGGTTTAATCAACACCGCTAGGCACACCACTAGGTGTTTGTTGGTTGTTGGTGGTTTGTTTTGGGTTAGGGGTAACTCGTATCTGAAGCTTGGTTAAGTTAACGCTAAAATCCATCGTTTTTTAATCAACACTACTATAGATTTAGTAACGAACAACAATCTTAGACAACTAGATCTGCCACGAAAACGACTCAGACAGCGTATGGGAATGGTTGCGTTGCTGTGTGCGCGGTTACGGTACGCGTCTGGACTAATCAACTCACATACCTCCAGACACGGACACACAAACAAACACAAACACACATACACGCACAAAAAAACACACACACACACAAAAGAAGAAGAAACTTCTCTATCGAAAGGAACGGAATGTGAGTGACAGCTAGTAGTAATATAGTAGTATGGTTAATATTCCCTGTTTCGTTTGCTGTTGTTAACTATCTGTGAGATTGATTGGGTGTAGAATGACAACGGAAGCACCTGCAAATGAACTAACGATAGGTGTACATAGGTCCAGTGGCACAGTAACTTCGAAAGCAAAAATAAAAATGTGTTTCCGCGTGTATTTGTGTCTTGTATCTCATGAGTGTGGCATGTGGTTGCGAGTGTGTATGTTAAATCTACTAGCGCTAAGTACTGCTTGAGCAAACTACTTACTAATACTACTTAGTGAAGGAAGGAGCGCATGCACATCAATAACTAAAACAAACATCGAGAAAGAGCTTTACATTGTGGGCGCATCAACTACTGCCCTAGCTACTGTCAAGTGACCTACGCTTGTGTGAGAAACAATGTCATTCAGGCTTACTTACCTCTACCCGCAAATTACAAAACACCAATACTAATGGAACCATTGTTTACTATCCTATTTCTAAAGGGACATATATTAATATGAGAGTTTTGTTTGAAGAATTCTGACAACCGTGGCGAGCAATAGCTAGGATGAATGATAGGATGAACAGTAGACATCTGCTAAATGAAACGCGTCGGGATTGAACATGTGTAAGGTAATACGTTTCCTAAGAAACAAGGGAGGACTAACGTCAACAAGGAGCACAAAGTTCAAGAAAGGTTCTAATATGTATTCCTCCCTTCAATAAGTATCTCAAAGATATCAAACCATTTCTATTCGAATCGATAAGTTCTAAAACCAAACACTAATTGTAAGTCACTCTTTGCGATGGATTTGAGTGTTTTTTTTAAAGTAAAAGATATATTCCGAACCATTAAAAACACATTAATGAGCACACCAAATAACACTGAAATCAACAGAACACTTACACACACACACACGAAAGTACAGTTACTTTAAAATGTAACAACACATCGAAAAAAAAGTATTCAATATAGAGTAGAGAAAAGATTGAATAGAAGGAAAAGAACTAGTACCAGAGAGAAGAAGAGAGCAGAAAGTGCACAGGGATTATAAGTAAAAATAAAGATACGAAAAATATAAAAAAGGATAGTTAAAAGATGTTAAAGAAAATGGTGACTAAATTAAAAGAAATTCGTTCCAGAATATTTAAGTTACTGTGTTTCTCAGTTCATAAAAGAATTGTCTCCATGTTTAAAACAATGTGAAGTTTGAGACATAACAACCATGTATAAAAACGCTAATTGAGTTAAACATTGGGACACTTGTTTTATGAATAAAAAAACACTGTAAACAGTTTGCATTCTACCGAGCGCTTCTCTACACGCCTAATAGTATGCAATCTGTATATCTTTTTGACAGTAAAAAATAGTTAAAACCAAATATAAAGAGAAGAAATCAAACTGTGCAGAAGTAGTAATAGAAAACGGATGGGAAAGGTAGATAGATAATTGTGAAACATAAAAACGTAAGAACTTGCTTGTGACATGTTACCATCGCTAGGGGGTCATTTGAGTTGAGGGTTTTGTTTTTTATGGTTTATTTTTTTTTTTTGTAAGACAGAGCGAAACAAGACATCACCTTTCTGTTCCTAGAAATGGAGAACGGAAACAGATGTCAGTCATGATTGCGTTCGACTGTGTGCATACGGTGTTTGGGTGTATGAAGGATCGGATGGGTGAGGCGTCGGGGTTCGCCGACGGGGTGAACAGATGAGGATGAGCGGAAGGGGGCGTGAGAGTTTGAAAGCCATTGTTGGGAAGTATTGTGAACCTACCTGAAGGACCGCTTGCGCATCGTGGTGCGGCGTGCCAGACTGGCTAAACTACTGCCATGCAGGTCCAGTGTGCTGTCGTGACCGCCTCCCAGGCCGGCACCAAGGCCACCAGCAACACCACCACCGCCACCACCACCAGCACCGCCACCACTGCCGTCGCCGGTCGCACCGTTCCCGTTGGCACCGTGACCATAGAGCAGGTGGGTCTGCGAGCTAACTCCTTCGCCGTTCTCGAGGCTCAGCGATCCGGTACGCGAACCACCCGTCTTCTCCATCACGGCCATATCCAGGATCGTACTGAACAGGGACGGTTTCTGTACAGGTCACGGCCGTTACCATCGGGAGTTTGGGGCCGGTACGGTTGGATGGACGGAGCGGAGCCGGGTTGGGCCGAAACGAGACAGTTGCAGTGGTGGTAATCGATGCAGTGGTCGTAGTTGTTGCAGTAGTAGAAGTAGTAGTAGTAGTAGTAGTAGTGGTAGTAGTAGTAGTAGTGGTAGAAGTAGTAGCAGAGGTAGCGTAGGTGGTAGTAGAAGATGTGATTCGAAGGAAGATGTGGTTGCACAGAGGTTGATGGTATTTGTAAACGGTTTTGGTTTGTTTTTGGACGACATGATGAATGGTAGAATGCAAGTGATGCACACGTGCAAGTGCGAGTTTAAAATTTTCGACCGTTACAATGAAATTCAAGAAACAGTAGTTGTAAAATGCCATAAAAATGCAATCGAATAAGGCCATTTAGAGATTGGTTTTGACAAAATTTGTTAACAAAGCAATGAGAATTGCAGAGCAAAAACAAGTGTATTAGGCGCAGTTTAGGTCGTCGTTTAGTGTGTTAGTTTAATAAATATTTACACAGCCCTCCACATCCATTGCACATGGAGGTGGAAGTTACGGTAAAATGTTGGTAGTATTAGATTGTTAATTTTACATCATCATGGAGTTTAGTGTTTTGTTTTTTTTTGTTTGGGGTTAATCAGATCAGAGAGTCATTCCGTGGAGTTTAGCGGAAGCGTTTTGTTGAGAAAAATGTTTGAAAGCGAGTAAAAAAACAAACAAACAAAATTTATTTAATAGAACTGCAAACACGCCATTTCATAAGAAAAGTTCATTTGAATCACACGGTACAAAGTTTGTAAGAAATTTGATTGGAAGACCAAAGGTAAACAAATGCATATGTGAGCAAATCGTGAGCTAAAGTGTTTATTAGCCTATAAATCAATCAGAGCGTAACGAAAACAAAACCAGCACCCGGACTAGTGAAGGATAATAAAAAAGAAACGAGTTTTGTCCCAATTGTTCTATTGTTATGCTGTACAGTAGTGAATATTTAATTCAAAAATCGTTTCTTTTTTATTTACACAAATGGTTTCGTTCGTGAGGCATTCATGCCTCAGCAGCTTCCCAGTCCTGGTGGTGCAAAAACAAATATTTACAGTTGTATTCGTTTCAGAAAGAAGTACGAAAATCTTTTAATCATTAGAATTTGTACAGAACGTATAAGAAAAAGAAGAAAAACTTTTATAAAACCATAACTAACGCACGCGTTTCTTCGTGGAAACAGCAAACAAAACAAAACGGAACGAAAAAGACGAAAAAACTTCCTTGCTTAAAATTCAACTGTACACACAATCAGATCGTTCTCATGCAAATGAAAGATAAAAAGGAGAGAAAGAGATAAAGAGAGGAGAAAAACCGGATGCTTCTTCTATTCTAGTACAGAGGTGGAATCTAGTGTAAAGCTACGATCACGATCCAGTAAGAGAGTAAAAAGAAAACCAAAAAAACGAGTTGAGCATTGAGCAAACGGTTTTATCGAAAAGGGTAAATCTTACGCATCATTCCAATAGGAGCAATCAAAAGACATGCTACAAAAGCGTATAGTATTGTACGTGTGTTTTCGGGTGGGAGTGTGTGTATACAACCTGCACAAGAGAGGTAAATGTGTACAAATATGCACAGCAGTGTAGTGAGTTAGTAGATGGCGATATAGATTTACATGTGTACGATCGCTTGAGGTGGTGTTGTGCCGATTCGAGGCGTAAACGCCACATTATTGAATGTTACATTGTGTTTGTGTACGTGTGTGTGATGATCAAACTAGCTACCGAAGATGATGCCAGCTGATACGTGTGTTTGCGTGTGTTGCAAACGGTCTAGAACACAATGATACTAAATGGAAAAAAAAAGATTCTAACGCTAATTTCTAAAGGAAAGGAGCAAACAACAGGTGGAACATTCCAACCCTAGAAATTGCTGAATCCAGCACGTTTCACAAATACAGGACAGAGTCTCTTCCCCGACGATACCCACACCCTCGAACGAACGTTGTCAGCGAATTGGCTTATCTATAGTGAAATTGTATCCTTGTAACAAGACCAACAACAGCTAACCCAGCGAACAGAATCGCGCAACGTTACGCATCGTTACGGAGTGATAGTAGTAAAGAGTATGAGCGAAAGAGAGAGAGAGAGTTAGAGATCGATGAAGATAAACGTGTGTGTGTGTGTGCAGGTGGATTTGTGCATAAAGAATTAACGCACAACAAAGATACCAACGAACGAACGAAGAGCGAATAAAGAGCAGAAAGATAAGGACAACGTCAACAGATCACACAGTTTGTACAGTTTGACACAGGAGTTTGCACGTTTCGCCTCTCCGTCTCTACTATATTTCGATCGGCCACACCACTGTACACCTGTCACACTAGTGGCCCAAGTCCTACACTACGGTAAGCCAAATGTACAGAGTTTGCCTTGCGTTACGGTTTGTCGTTTTGCTGTTGCTGTACAGGGGTTCTGGTTAGTACAATCGTAACCGAACTACGACGTGTCTCTGTGTGTGTATGAGTGTGTTTGTGAGACCTATCGTATTATCAACTTTGTGTTCACAGTACAGGTAGTAGACGTGACGTGAAAAGTGCTCGATGTATGTATAGAAATGTTTGCAGCTAATCAACACTCTACTCGGTCGACTTTCTTTAGCTGGAAGTTCGACACCGTGATCAACGCAAGTTATGTTCAGGTGACACCGACTCTACTGGACTCAACGCAATTGCACGGATACAGATGAGTTGCTGGTTTGTTTTGCGCTTCAACATACGGATACGTACGAGTAAGTATATAATTGTAAAGTATAACGGTGAATGAGTTAGGTTCTTGTTACTGTATTGCAGATACGCAGGTACGCTTGGTAGCGCCGGTTCTGGTTCTGTTACTGAATACGTTATGTTATGAATTGATTGAGAGAAAAACTAAAACTTGCGTACAAGTACAAGAATGCAAAAAGGTACAGTTAACAAAAACAAAAAGAAGTAACAAAACAAGTTGTATAATACGACCGGAACGCTTGTGCGAACCTGTTCGAGGTACTTATCTTGCATTTACCTAGAACATCCCAAGCCAACCCGGCTCTCTCTATACACTGTACTGCAGAGCCGCTGGATCGAGTCCGAGCGTAGTGGCGAAACGGACGTACGTAGTGATCACTGTTGGGTGGGAGGGATCACCAGTGGGTAACGCTACCGCAACCGCTATCCGCAGGGCTTTTTGGATCGTGATAGAAAACAAAATCGCTCAAACACCCTTGATCGTTGCTGCGTACTCCACTGGCTAAACAAATCGACTGAACATACTTTCTGTCCGTTACGGATTGTTTTCGATTTACATTGTTGAAGCAACTACACAACTCTGCGCCGCGCCCAGCCCGTACATGAATGTCGCGTGTCGTGTGTCAGTTCCTGTTCCTTTCTCTTCTCTCTCATTCTTTTCTTTCGTATCTGTTTCAGTATGTACGCTTCATTTCTGCTTAGGATCAGATGGGATTTGGCTAACCGCATACGTCCCGTAAACATGGGACACACGTTAGCTGCTCAGTACTTTTCATCGGGACAACAGGGTTTTACATTCACGAAACGTATCGAAAGTGTTTTCTGTAAAATAATTGTTGAAAGCTCATTAGGACGATCGGTGGTTTCGGTTTACGGTTTGATATGAGGGAGGTTGAATTGGAAGGAAGAGAATGACACAACTGGGAAGGATTCATTACACTATCGGGGGGGTCTTTAAATGACTCTGTGGCACAAACGATTAGCTGACACGAACGTTGTAGCAATGACTGTATGACTTGAGAAGCTTACTCTCTTGCTGATTCGATACATTATCGCATTCAGCCTAAATGTATGCAATCTTATCGATTTTTTAACAAACTTGAATTATGAAGGACTCTATTTTCTAACCAACAAATCTATACTGATTATTTCCTACATGAAATACAGATATTTTTAGGGAGAATGACACACTACTAATCGCGTTGAATTCATGTCGTTTTATAAATGAGTTATTGTTGCAAGATTAATGTATACGATTTGTATATTTTAGAAAAATCTACACAAACCTCTACATCTGGAAATGGTCGATTTTAGATGAGGAACAATGGAATTCGATAGAATGAGCTAGCTAGTACTGATACTTTTTCTAGTCTACCTTTAAACCGTTGCGTCTAGAATGGTCATAAGATGACGCCTGTAGTGAGCGGTTTGTGTTGTTTGTGTTCAGTGTCGTATACATAGACTGATTCACCCTTAAAAATGGCGATCAGCAGATGTTTCATCTCAAATGAATCAGTTTTTGTTGTTGTGCAGATAACATTTCTACTCTATTGTTCTCTAAGCTGGTTTGTTGTTAAATATGTATTTTTAAAATAGAAACAGTTCTAAATGCTCACTAGAAGAATACAAAAAAGTATAACAATTCTTCAAACGAAACTTAAATCTAATCCAAACAGCCAAACCAACGCAATGAAAACAAATCCCTTGGCTCCAAAACTTGGAACAAGAGCTAGGCATTGGAAAACAATATGCAAGCGTTGCATAGGAGCAATGTTGGATGTTGTTTTATTTTTTGTTTGTTATTTACAAAACCCAAAACAGGCAAGAGCTGGTACGGTGCTACAGTTCAGTAAACAACACGCTCAGTCTCTGCTAGTGGATCGTATCAAACAGTAGTTAAAAACGCAAAAGCTAGAAAACAGAAAAACCAGGAGCGTAAACAGAAAACACTAAATTATAGCCAACTCGTCCCTAGCTAGTGAAAAAAGAGCAGCAAAAAGAAAATCAACACGAGAGTATAGGAGAAAAAGTTTGTGAATAATACCAGCTGTCTGGCCGTTGGGCTATTAATGCTTGCTTCATTTCCCTGAAAAATAATAGCCAGGATAATAGGTTTGATTTTTTAATTATTTGCGTACGCATCGTTGCATCGTTTGAGTAGAAGGTAAGAAAGAGGTGCAATGTTTGTTTTTTTTATATTGGAATTGGTTTCGGTTTTCAACTAGGCTCTACTGCTCACGGTACTCTACTGCCGCGTACTACCGTTGTACACTATGGACGGGGGTGCGTTAGGGCGGTAGTATGAAAGGCAATCAAACATTGGTACATGTAACTAAAACCGAAAGCAGACTTTGTTGAACATCTTCCGGTTGCAAAAGGTTGAAGATTGGTTCAAGGTGGTTCAAGAAATCGCTAAAGATATGACAGGTGAGTAACATTAAAAACTAAAAAGAGGGGAAAAATAAACACTTTACGATCTCTTTGCAATCATTGGGTTGAGAAAAGAAGTATAAAAAAATGGTACAAAAGAGAAAAACAAAAGACATGTTTAACTTCAAGTGACCTAAAGCCTTAATGAAGGTTCCTTCCAGTAGTTTACAACGAAAGTATCAAATACATCTTGCTCGACATTAAACATTGCTACAACTTAGGACACACACAGGTGTATGCAGTGACTGTTGCATGGTACGTTATTCACTGACGACACGGAAACGAAAAGTGTGACAAACAACGACTAAACACAAGAAACATAACATAAAAAGAAGGAAAAACAAACGCCAAAATCAGCTAAAAAAATGTATGACAAAACACATTGATAACAAAACAATACCATTAATAAAACCAAGATCGGCTGCACTAACTGTAGCCGGGGTACAGATAACGACAATCACGAGACAAAACGAGAATAACAAAGTGCTCTCCGGTTAGTAAGTAGTAAGTAAAGCTAACCGTATCAACCGGAGAGAGCGAGAGACAGATAGAGAGTTAGAGGAAAAGATAGAGTGAGAATGGTACAGAGAGTATTATAAGAGAACTATAATACCTTCTATGCAGTACGTCGAAAACAAGTGAACGAAAACAACAACAAAAAGCACATAAAACATTAACAAAACACAAAAAATCAAGAAGGTTACCTATTGTAAGACTTTAAGGAAAGTATAAAAATTGTAAATAATGCTAGTAAATAAAACTTTGTATGAATAAATCCCTCATTTGTCGAAAAAGAGAAACGAAAAGGAAAGTAAAGAGAGATTTAAAGTTAAGATGATTCGATAAACGAAAAATCACACTATTTTCATACTAAAAATTTGATTTTTCATGTCTGATTTGCAATAGCGCATGTGATTAGTTTGTACTACTAGATGCACAAATTCTCACATCGATGAATGGGCTAACAATTGGTTAAGTAATGTTTCAATTTGCCAATAGAGTATTAACAAAAGAATCAGTAACAACGGGCGCTGATGAGAAACCCGGAAAGGTTCAAGAATAAATAATGTCTCATATTTTGACAGCGTTTCATCACGTTTTCTTCACGCAACGAGCACTCGTGAGTGGTGCTCGGTTGTGGTAAAGAGAAACAACACAAACAAAACGAAAGAGGAAAGGACACCTTATGTGTGTGTGTAAATATTGGTAATCCACTAATCAAACGTGACTTGGAGAGATTGCTTCACCCTTTTGACTCGAACCATCGAACACTTACCGGCAGATCCGATTCGACCTGGCCAAACTTGGTGTTGCGCCAGGACTCCAAAATCAGCAGCCCAGCATAAATCTTGCCCACCGTAAGTTTGCCCGCATTTAGCTCCTCGTTCAGCGGGACAAGCAGATCGAGCATCTTTTTCGCCTGCAGCGGCCAGATGTGGCTGATTGTGTGCCGCAGCTCCATGTCGGCTTGATCCATCTCTTCCGCTGCATTGGGGTGTTGGGATAGTGCGAGGCATCACGGTGTTAGTGGGGTGTGAGAGTATTGCGACCGTCCGAGGCTTACCAGTTCTCATCTTGATGTTGAGGTTTTCCCGAATCAGTGCGAACAGCGTCGTGGTGAACGCGACCTTTCCCTCTGCATCGAGCGGCATGTTCATGCGTATGAGCTTTTTGTAGGCGAGTCGGTTGGGACATTTGTTACCAAATCCCAAGGGAGGGTCCATGTTTTTCAACATATCATACATTTCAGTGTAGTGAATTTTACCCCTGCAAAAGAAAACAATTTACCGTAGAATGTATAATGCATTCTCATTCATTGCATACTTCTAGGCGTAACGCAGCCTGAAGTTATCAAACCTTAAACGTTAAATACTTACGTAGCATTAGGATCATATTCCGCCCATATCCGAACGAACTCGTCCAGATGATGTGCGCCAAGAATACTGGAATCACGCGTTAGATAGTCAAAGTTGTCCATAATGACAGCGACGAACAGATTCAACATCTGTGCGAATTTGCAAGATACAAAAGCGAGAAAGATACAGGATTACTAACCTTACCCAACTTCATGGATAAGAAATCAACCGTAAATACTTACAAGAAACGAACAGAAGAAGATAAACGACACGAAATATGCGTAGGCCAGTGTCGAACCGCACGTTTCGTTCGGTTTGTTAGCTTTCGGGTCACATGGTCTCCCTTTGAGACATGCCAGCATAATGTTCGGCCACGACTCGCCCGTAGCACACCTGAGCATGCGTATGCAAGAGGATAAGTAAACGATGGTGGTGATGAACCGCGGTCCGAGCGATCAACCAGCGCAGAGAGAAAAAAAACACACACACACAAACAGAAGACAGAGTGAAGAGAAACAGCATTAGTCCCGGACGGGTACGATATACGGATCGTAAGGAGGGATTAAAGGAATGCTAGCGAATTAAAATGTAGCCTAAAGACTAGAAGAAAATGGTAAGGGCATCTAGCGGACGTAAAAGTATTAGCTTGAACAAGAAAAATATTTGGCAATTGGGAGATCATGGACAATCTGTTCATGAGAAGGTATGTTCTTTATCTGTTTCATGTGTATTGTATATGTGTGTTTTTATTTGTGTGAGAAGTGAAAAGAGTTTCAAGAGATGGCATGAGGGCTTGTAAACAGTAATTCAGGCAGTAAGGAACAAACGAAGCAGGATTTGGTGGAGCGAATTTACAGTATATCATTTTGTACAACTGTTCATACGTAAGTAACTGGAAATTTGGAAGCTTAGCTGTTAGAGAGTTTAAAGTCTTTGTAAAGTGAAACAAGGAAGCATAAGTTATGGCATCAGAGTTCCGTACTGCACCAGCATAACCTATTCTTCCCATCTTGTTTAAGATAATGTCAATGAGCGATCGTTTATGTATCAAGATATAAGGTAATCTAGCTTGTTAACGAAACGAAGTACAGTAAACAAGGATGCATTCTTTGAAAAGAAAAAAACCCCACCCCTAGGGAAGAAAACCAACTCGTTTACGCAGTAGTCTACAGCACTATCAAAGCATTCCGGAACAAATCAAACACTCTATCCTATGTTGAATGTGAACGTGAACAAATGCTCTAAGAATGTAGCTAATAAAAAAGAAATTACAAAAAACAAAGCATCCAGCTATTTCTCAAACGTAGTATGTGCTCTAGCGCCAAAAACTGTAGCAAAGGTAAACTGAGGTGATGAGGATTGTTAGAAGTAAACGAACGAAACAAAAAGTAAGAGAAAAAAAAAACGGGAACAAACCGAATGAAACTACCGAACAAAACTAACGTATTAACTTTAGCTAATTCAACTGTACATTGAGCTTAGACTCGGATTCCTGCAGTCGCGGGTAGTATTCTAGTGTACAACTCTTATAAATTCTGTATCGTGTGTTTGGACCGACACTTCTTGCGTACTAGAGCGCCTATCGCTAGAAACAAATAAATGCGATTAATAGTGTGAACGCAATGAAAGTGTAATCGAAAGTCTCTACGAGTCATTTGTAGTCTAGTGAGAGAGATGGGTTGCATACGCTTACCATTTGATACACTATTCTAGTGTTTTTGTTTTATGTCTTGTGAGCAACGACTAGCGACAAGTGTATAAATCGATTATCTTTAAGTGGTTATAAGTAATTTAAAGTGATAGACGGAATGTCTCAACTAGAAGTGAACTGTATGAACTATAAATAATGTGACAAAACTGTACACCTAGCGTTAAAGACTCACCAATGGCTTTTGTTTTGGATAGAAAACGCCTAAACGTATGCAAGACTGTTTTTTTCTGATCACTAAAAGGGAAGTTTGTACCATAAATTGCATACCTTCAGGCGCAGTCAATCCAAAACACGACCAGCGCTTCTCTATTCTAACTAAACGGATGACAAACACCGTATCAAGATTAATCACTCTACAATTCTGATGATTCACGACAGTCTACCGTATTGCGCTTACTGCTGAATGAATGGGAAAAATCTTTTACTTCTGTCGAGATAGAGTGTAAAAGGAAAGTTCTGCATACTATCAAACCAGTAACATTGCTATGTCAAAAACGGTTGTTGATCTTGATAGAGGTAAACGGATGCTTTCGAGTGGCATTGACATTCACTAGCAGTTGCTTCGAAAGTGTTGATAGTAAGAAGAGTAATGTAAAAAAGTTTTCGGGTGACATTTAGTAGTTCAGCTTAAAGTTCGTAGTAGAGTGAAATAGTGATAGTGATGTATAGATATACAGCTGTAGTAATAGTCTTGTGGTACATGATGTGTCTTATACTATGGATCGCTTGACAGCCGCGTTAACGGACACCTACCTGAACAGTAGCATCAGCCCTTGGACAAATGAGCGGAAGTTGTTGTGTCTAGTAATAGATGATTCAGGATCTAGCTCAATATTCCCAAATACCTAAGTTCAGGCGGAAATGGTTGGTATAGTTTCTTCGTATCGGGAGGACGAGCCGTTTAGATTGCGCCATTCGTGGAAGACTTCGTGCGACTTGAAGTCGCACGAGACGACGAACCACGCAATCGAAACGCTGGCCCGGTTTGGTAACGCAAGGTATATTTACACACAAAGGAAAAAGAAAAACATGAAAAAAAATCGTACCGAAACTAATAAATTACTTCCAAAATAACAGGATCGAGCTAAAACTGATGAAAATTTTAATGTTACAAAAACTTCGTTTACCGGACTTTATATCAGAACTAAAAACGGGTTTTGTAAAACAGGGGTCAGTCTAAGTTTTTAAACTCGTTTCGCTAGCAACTGGCAAACGGGATGATAGGCTTTACATCTTATCATCAACTAGAACGCTATAAACTACCAAACAAAACACACTATTGCAATCACTTGAACTTGAACTCTAACTCGTTCGCAATGACAACATATGTACAACATGCCAAACACAGGGTAGTCAACTAGCAAAAGTATTGAAATATTGGCTTGATTCTTGATTGTTCTGTTGTTCGCTAAACGCTGGACGTGTTGTAAGCAGAATTTTGTAGCTAAACTTCAATACTTTTTTTAATTATGTCTAAGTGATTTTTTGTTGTTGCTACATATGCAAGTAGCATACTATATTTGAGGATTGGAACTCACTTACTGCAGCCATTTTGGGTTATGTCGTGGTGTTAATTGATGCAATTAACTCAACCACTGTGACCGATACGCTCGACACAACTGTACAGCACAAACAATGTTACGTTACCAGCTAGTTGGTTTTACGGTCGCCATACGCTAAACGACTACCGGAACTCCCATACATACACACACACAGACACAAACACACACTCACGCACACGCCATACAAAAATACATTTACATATACAAGGAGGGAAGATGTATTACAATCAAAATTCATAATAAGTGTAGCAGCCATCTTGCCTTTGGTAGTGAACTACAAGGAGTAAACAGAGTTTCAGTGGTAGTGAATGTTTTTGTTTCGAACGTAACTGTAGGATCTTTTTCTTTTGCTGTGTGTATGTGTGCGATAGTTTGGTTTTGGGGGTTAGCTTTATCTGCTAGAACAGTTGGCAAATAAAGGGGAAAAGAAATCTCTCTAAAGGGTAGTTTACTTTGGTTTGTTTGTTTCACGGTGTCAAGTACGTGAAATTATTACCGAAATAGTAGCAGCAGAGCGCCGAAAAACGTTTGAAAATTATTGTGACGGTTCAGTGCGGTGTCCGGATCGAACTTCATGTTGCCAAAAACCTGCAACACGGCAAATGTGGCAAAGTGTGCGATGGCGTGGTACGTTTTTGGATGTGTTCCGGTTCCACGTTACATCCGGTTGGGTGTCGATCGGTTGGCGTTGCAGTATGGGGATTGTAGTAGGCATACACACACACACACATACACGCGCGCACACACGTAAATTGTGTTTTGTAAATAGTGGAATGTTGAGAAAGTTTTGGAACGCACAAGTAACAAAAAAACGAATGGGCGAGGAATTGGTAAATAAACTCCCTATCACTATGCCATCGGTAGCTACGTTTGTGTTCAGCACATCAACAAACATTGGGCGAGATCGGTGTTTGAATGTGATTCTCAACTATGAGCGTAACTGCATAACGATGAGAACAATTCTGCTCTAATTTTAATGAAATGTTAGAAAAAAATAACAAATCTGCGTGTAGAAATGTGTGAATCTTGAAATTTTGTGACAGCACTAGATGCTTCTCGGTGATTTTTGTTATCTATCTGAACCGTAGAAGTCGAAAGAAAAAAAAACGTAACTGCTAGTTATGCTGAAGTAGTTTTGAAAGTATTTGAAATTTCTATTCTAAGTAGAACTGGAAAGAAGAAAAGCCGAAACGAAACAAACACTCTAACATTCTAACGGACCCATCCTGTTTTTGCAGCAAGATAAATGTGTTAAACACTGTTTTTTTTTTTTTCTTTAGTTTAATATTCTTGTTGGCATTGCGATTGCAAGAGAAAATTAAAAAAAAAACATTTCCTAAAATAAGGTTAAGAAACCCGGACAATATAAAACTAATGTAAAAATATCGCACAAAGATGTGACGTAATCGAAGCAATAAAAATGATATAATATAAACTGGAGCTTAAAACATTTCTTTTTTTTTGTACAAATATCGAAAACAGAACAAACAGAAAAGGAAACCAAAAATGGAAAAAAAAAAAAATAAAACAAAACAAAGGAAAATACTGTTATTGAGCGAATACTTGAAAAAGGGAAAAATACCTGCATGCCAATAATTGCGTAGATAAAAAATAGCATGGCAATCAGCAAACAGACATATGGCAGTGCTTTGAATGATTGAACAAATGTCCAAAGTAATATACGTATTGTATAACCTTGACGCAGTAGTTTGATTAATCGTGCGGCACGAAACAGTCTTAGGAATCCAACGTTGAAGGAGTTTTCCTGTTTTTGTTTTTGTTTTTTTTTCCGGTGAAAGAAAAGAAGAAAAGATTGAGATATGTTGAGGATATAAATTATTATCAAACCGGTAGTATGGAAAAGAGATGTTTGTTTTATATTCAAAAGTTAACAGCGCTACATCTACACCATAGAACATATAGAAAAAAAACACAACTGCGCTAATCAATTGTACTTACCCCTAATTCTAGAACTAAAGCGTCGATAATACTTCCGATAACTGTTATAAAGTCGAATATGTTCCAAGGGTCCTTGAAAAAATTCTGCTCGAATAGGATAAAAGATTGATCGGTTATATATGCGTACGCATATAGTTAGTAGTGTGTTAGTGTGTGTGTGTGATATTGTTTTTCGTTGTTCGTTGTGGTTTTTATTTCCAAGACAGAAAGAAAGAAAGAAGATAAGACAAGAAAATCAGTACATGAGATAGAGATTGGAAACAAATGCAAAACAAAATGCTCGTTAATGAACGTGATGAATCGTATGAGCATGATGTGAATGTGATAAAACAATTTGAAGAAAACAAAAACTTTATATGATGAAACGGAACCAGTTACAGAAAATAAAAACGGAACTAAAACCGAAACAATCAATAAACTGTCTAGTGGTAGCGATTCCACGATGACTACAGCATCTACTAAAACGTAGAAGTGATAACACTGTTCGACAAAGTAGAGTAGAGTCGTGAAACGAAGAAATTCAAGCAAAACAGAATGCAAAACAAACCGAAAAACAGAGCATCAAACAGAGTTTTCAAAACAAAACAAATGGGGGGTGGGAAGGGGGTAAAAACAAACTGTATACAGTACGGCGAAAACAATGTTCGAACAAGGCTTCGTTGAATGAGCTTTTTGTCGCCCTAAAACTATAACCTATAATCGTCTCCGGCCCGTGGACGGGACGCATCTAGCCAACATACTATGGTAAACAGATTAGAAACGGTAGTTAAGAAAATGTACAGAATATATAAACCAAACTGATAAACGAAAGCCGTAAGTTGAAAAGGTAATTGAAGATGAAAAGACAGCTCAAAGAGAAGGATTGTCTATGAACATCGAGGTTTTGAAGTTTGCGTTTTGTTTCGTTTTAGGTTGCTGTTATACTACCAAGAAAACTAACGTACAATGAAGGACGTGGTGAGAGCAGGAATAGCGAAACGGATAAAACTAATTCTATGACGCACGAAATGAAGTACTAGAATGAGCGGATGGATGAACTACGAGCAGCGAACGATTTGATGGAAGGGTATTGAGCTTCTGTCCGCTGACTGACATTGCTCGATGGGTGACGGTTTGAAAGGAGCAAAAACAAAAACGGACTAAATGCATGATCGTTTATCGGTTGTACTCTTCGAAACGACGAAAAGAAAGACACAGTGAACGAAGTGAAATCAAAATCACATATTAAGCAATAACAGAAGAGAGTAGTAGTACACAGGTGGTACACCAAGGCCACGAAACTGGCTGGCCACGAAACTGTTCTGTCTGTCGGGGCCTGCATGGTACGGCTTTGTTTTGTTTTTGCGTTGGCGGATTAAATTGTTTGCATTCGTTTGATGATTCGTTTTGATACGGGGATTGATGGTGACGCGGCGGTACCAACCTTACATCCATAAGCGATAAGTTTCATTATAGTTTCCAGCAAAAAGAAGAACGTGAATACCAAATTCATGAAGCTCAGAATATCGATCAGAGTCGTTGGCGCGTCGTGAAACTGCAGGAAAGGAACAGGGATCAAATCAAATCAGCAAATCTGGTAGAGTTTTTTTTTTTGTTGGTATTTTGTTAATGTTTTTCTTTTTATAATTTCAGGTGGGAGAGCAAAGAGACGACAGTTCGCGCATTAGACCGGGACCACACAACGTATGCCGCCGAGCGTTCGGCACCGTTCTGCATCAAAATTTGATTCCGCTTGAAAAGATTGCTTAAACGATCGGGCTTGCTTCGTGTGTTCGCATTTAAACTTGCAGTAACAATCATCCGTTGAGTACCCAATTGGTAGTACAGAAAAAAAGAAGATAAAACAAACCGAAAAGCGACAAATAAAAAGCTGTAACATCACATCACTTACAACATGCAGTTGCGACATCCTTTCCACAACGAAACCAAAGACCAGAGCAAAACCGAAATGGAAAACCATAAACATTTAGCACGTGACAGAGAGAGAGAGTACGGAGCCGTGTCCGGTCGGACAGCCGGCCAAACATTGCGGTGCGTGTTTTTTGTTGCGGGCATACTTAAAGACAGGTGGATGCTGGACCGGTTGGTTCAAACGGAAAAGGGTTAAATGATGCTGCATGCTAAGTACGCAGGCCAAGATGCCTAGGTATGGGTGGGATACTTTGTGTGACACATGCATCATGCAAACCGGGCAAAGGAACACACACACAGTATGAATATGAATGGAAGGCGAAGAAAGGAAAATTGTTGTTAGAAATATGGATCTTTTTTTTGTAGCATAAATAGTTCTTTAACGCAAAATTTTATAAAAATAATCTGCTTGTTCTGTTAAAGTTTTTCTTTCTTCACCTTAGTGTAAACATGCGACAAGTGAATCATGCAATCCGGGTGACAGCGGCTGCAATACATAAGCGACGAACGTGTCCGGGCTAAAGGAATATGTTGGCTTTCTATAGTTCATGCTAGTTCATGCAATTTTTTGAGTAGTTAATGCTGATTAGCTAACATGCAATGAAACTATGGGGATGAAATAGTTACTAAAATAAGATTTAAAACAAAACTAGAAAACTATAACTTTATTTACAGAAAATGATACAAGTGAAAGATTTGAAACGAACAAATCAGAAACAATTTTAATTTTAAAATAATCTATTTACTTTTGTTATGAACTAAAGAATTTCGTGTTTACTTATAAAAGACATAGAAAACTTGTTTGCATCCAATTTCATCGTGTTAGTGATGCAAACAAATGTGTTCCATTGCCTTAAGAAAGTTTATTAAAACTATACTTGAAACATTTTTGTAAAACTAAATCTTTAAAGAAAAATAAAACAGGTTAAATGATAGAGAAATTAAGCATAAATGAGAAGCAAAGGTTTGATAAGCTTTAGTATCGCTTGAGAGGGATCATGGTTGAGATAATTGGTCAGTTAATCACAATAAAATGTTGTAAAATAAGTACTCACCTGAAATGTGAATCAAACGTCTTAGAAATTTGGTAATATATTATGTTAGAGTTAAGACAAAATTTTCAGCGTACTTACCCTCTTAAGTGATAGAAGACTTCCATATCATATTGCTGGAACATCGCTCCTGAGGTTGTATAATACAAGCCATGCAACACTTACCTTATCGTTCCAGCAGCCGATTCAAACACGACGAAGCTTATCAAACCTTTGCTAGTGAATGGTGAATGATTGCATTAAATTTCGAAACTAATAAACAATGCATGATGAGCTTGCCATAAACCAAAAACCCAACAGATGAGCATGATGAGCAATGTGGTTAAATGAAGAAAAAAAAGATGAGAAATTAATTATACGCTTATTGTAACAGTGGTGAACCATCGGAACCGTCGATGAGCACACGTTCGCGACTGCTGTTATCAACTATTGATATCGATACCCACCTTTACGCCAAATCCTATGATTTTCAGTATCGTTTCAACACTAAACATCCCGGTAAAGCCCATGTTGAGATATTTTAACGATTTCTCAAACTCTTTTCCTTGATTGTGATACTGCGCATAGGGCAAGCCGTATAATGTGGGTTTGTGTTAATCAGTTCGAGCACGGCAAAGAAAAACATTCACAGAAGACACGAAAGAAAAAGAAAGTAAACCAAAACGGTTGACATTATTGTAAACGGCACCAGGCACGGTGTGGTGGGGCAGGTAATAAAGGGGTGGGGAAGAAAAGTCGAGCGCTGTAAGGGAACAGTTTCTGAGGAGTTTCGGGTTGGAAGAGAGTAGATTAAAGAGATGGAAAAACAGAACACATCCGCAACACGGACCGAGATGGTGAGCAAATATTTGTTCGTTTGCTTTAAAAGTTATTTTGTTGTGAGAACGTCCTGAAATAAAGGGTATACAATTCGCGTCCATTTTTTTTGGTTCGTTAGATGCTTTGGAACCTAAGCGTTCGCTTTATAAAAACACCTGTAGGAGTCAAAACCGGTGTCAGGTTCAACGTTGAAGCCAGGAAGGCTCTCAGTCGAAGATCAGAGACTTGTGTATGACGTTGGTGGTGGTAAAATAGAATGACGTGACTGGATGCGATGACCGTGTAAATGATGGTACAAATGTCGAAAAACAAATCCTATGACGCACGCTTATCAAACACAGTACACACAGCTGTACAACATTCACACAAATGCACGGTACGAAGGATGAAGATGCACCACGAGGTACAGCAGTCTTTAGGTAGTTCTCGCGGTGTACATACACGCGTGCAACGAGATGCAGATGCGCTTGCGGGGGTGCGTTGGCATGTGTGTAGTATGTTGGTGGGAGCATGCTTGAACAAAATGGATGACGCAGGTGCGCGAAATGCACGGTGAATGCATTCGGACAACATCGGGAAAGGGTTCAACATCGGTGCGACATAGTTTGATAAATGGTGACGGAAGTGCAGCGTACAGTTATCATGCCAATAAGGAAAGACAGTTTGTGAAACCACAACAGCAACGACGATCCTCAGCAGCGAATCGCATTTTGTCGCGTTGCTTGTGCATTCAACGTGCAAACAAACACACACAACCATACAAACACTTGACGAGAAACGAAAGAAAACGTAACAAACACAGGTGCAGGATGCAATCACAAAAGTAAAACACTTACAAGCAAGCAGCAAACATTGACGAGGGACGTGATATTTTTGTGACAGTGATGATTATTAGATTGAGCAAACAAACATCACAATACACGCACACTCACAACACACAGTCCAATGGGGAAACGAAAAGATAATTAACTAAAAAGCATTCAATAGATATCATGCTAAGACAAAAGTGAAACAAAAGCCTTTTTTCCCATTCTCCTTGAATAACAATCACAGTTTTCTCATGCAATACTCCATGCACGTTGGTGAGCTGAGCAAAACTTATGTGGTTTTAGTTAATTTAAATTGTATCTTATAATTATTTTCTCTTAAATTCCTATTTAAGTGTTTTTGAAGCTTTATAATTTTTATTGTAAAAACTGGTATAAACAGGGGCGAAAATATCGTTTCACATATAAACAACAAACAAGCATGCAGAAACTTGATTTTAGTATAGAATAAATCAAGTAAAAACGTAAAACATAGCTTGCACAAACAATAACACATGCATAAAGAAAGCAAAAAAGTGCACAAAATCACAACAAACCGAAGAGACAACACATGCTACACAAGACGTGCACCGATAGGAAAACCCAAATATTACAATAAACGTAATAAAGAAACATGAACATAATCCAAACGCAAAACCATAGCTACACTTCAACGGAGATATCAAACTGTGAACTGTTTTCCCTATCGATCACATTGCAGGCTGCGGTTAATTAAGTTACTCAGAAGGTGGGAAGGAAATGTTGGACAGTTCCTATTATTTACATCATGTGTATGGTATTTGCATCGAGCGTGTAATTCTTTGAAGAGTTTTGGTTTTTACTTCTTTCGACTGTTGAGTATCGAATTTGTTGGTAACTTGAGACGTAGATAAAGGCATGAGGTTCAACGTTCACCTCAATCAGTTATAACTGCAGTATGCTGTTAACGCTGTTTCTGCTATAATAACGAGAGCTTGTTAGTTTGCACATGGTGCCGCAAGTGGGGGGTTTTAAGGGGGCAGGACGGGGGACGTTCTTCCACGAGAAAGGGTACGTTGAAGTTTAGAAATTAGCAAAACTCGGGGAAACAACACAACAGAACCCATATACGCACCTTCATCATCAGCAGTAATGTATTGAACACGATAAGCATCATGATGAAGTACTCGAACGGTGTCGAGACGACGATACGCCACACCTTGTACTTAAAACTATTCCGCTTGTTTGGCATGTAACGCTCCAGAGGCCTAGCACCTATCGTAAAGTCTATGCACGATTTCTGAAAGTGAAGACAATGACAGAATTGCGAAGGATAATGAATGCGTTCGAACAACTTTCTTCCCAGTTGGCAGACTAATCTAGGCATCTAAAGACAACTTATTAAGCTGAGATGGGTTTCCTTTACCTGATTTTTATCTATCTCACCGTCCTGTAGTTCCGCTTCACCTTGCTCTTGGAATGTAATGATAATCAAGGCCACGAATATGTTAACAAAGAAGAATGGAAACACTATGAAGTACACTATGTAGAATATGGACATTTCTATGCGAAAGTTTTGGATTGGACCCTTGTCTTCGTAGGTAGCGGCCATCGAGTTTTGAAGCACTCTGTAAGAGAACACGAAAAAGGATGGAATTTTGCACGTAAACACTTGGAGCCGACAACAAAGATTTGAGAGATATGAAAAGATGAAAGCATACTGAGGCCATCCTTCGCCTGTTTGCACGGCGAACAGTGTCAACATGGCGGTCGCCACATTGTCGTAGTGAAAGCTTTGTGTCTTCCACTCTCTCGGTTCTCTTCGTGGCAGTTGATCAGCACCATCGTACACGAAAAAGTGTCCCCTGGAATGCGTAAGCGGATAAAAACATCGTGCTCGTCCATGGCAGCCCTGGCACCTCCCTCGAAACGTACCTGCACTCTTCGCTCGTGTGCTTGCTATCGTCGGTACAGTAGAAAAACTTCCCGTTAAACAGCTGCACCGCGATGACGGCAAAGATGAACTGGAACAGGATGTACACGATCAGTATGTTGATGACGTTCTTGAGCGAGTTGACGACACAATCAAACACTGCCTTCAGCTTTGGCACACGTTTGATTGTTTTCAGCGGACGCAGCACGCGCAACACCCGTAGCGATTTGATTGTGGAAAGGTTCTGACCGGCACTGCTGCCGGTCATGTCAAAGCCGAAGCTGACGGCAGCACAGATAACGACGACGGCGTCCATAATGTTCCAGAACTCGCGCAGATAGCTGCCCGGATGCAGGATCACACCGAGATCGACTATCTTTAGCAACATTTCGATCGTAAACACACCGGTGAACGCGTAATCGAAGAAGTTGAGGATTTTGTTACGGGGTGAGTCTTCCTCCACCGGGTCTTCGGCGGCTAGTGCGATCGATGACAGTGAGATGACGACCATGATGAAGAAGTCAAAGTAGCGTAGATTCACTACCCAATGGGCTGCACAACGAATACTGCAAAGAAAATGGAAGATCGTAAGCAGACTCTGGTAAACTTAAATACATGCTACATTCTACTTACGGATTAGTTGGTGACAGCACAAACATCGACGAGTATGGCAGCATCGGTTTCGGCCCGTCCGGTATCTCATCGTCGTCCTCCTCTTTATCTTCCTCCTTTTTCTTTCCCTTCGAACTGCTACTGCTTCCGTTTCCTCTCGTCGGCGATGGAGACGATACTTCAACGCGCGGCGGTGACCCATCAGTTTGCATC
The DNA here is from genome assembly GCA_002091835.1 of Anopheles maculatus. NCBI lineage: Eukaryota > Metazoa > Arthropoda > Insecta > Diptera > Culicidae > Anopheles > Anopheles maculatus. The sequence continues at coordinate 25,435 of KZ063615.1, forward strand.
TGTAACGCCTCCATTTCCTTGTCCAGCTCCATCTGCTGCTTTTCTTTATTCTCCTCCAGCTGTTCCTCCTCGGCGGCAGTCAGTTCTTGCGCGTTGGCCAAATTATCGACAGCGATAGCCAAGAATACGTTTAGCAGTGTGTAGTTGCCAAACAGCACCAGGATGATGAAGTACAGCGAGTAGATCATGCCCTTCTTGTGGCCACCCTGCGATTCAATGCCCTGGTACATGACTTCATTCCAATCTTCGCCGGTCAGTATCTGGAACACGGTAAGCAGCGCGATCGGAAACGTGTTGAAGTTCGTTGGCGGCGTACCGTCGGGCAGATTGAATTGTCCTCCGAACAGTTGCATGCCGAGCAGTGCGAAGATCAGTATGAACAGGAACAACAAGAATAGCAACGAAATGATGGATCTCATTGAGTTGAGCAGCGAGATGACAAGATTGCGCAGCGAGGACCAGTACTTGGTGACCTAAAATCGAACGAATTCGATAATGCGAGGAGTTGTTCTTGAGATCGACAGTCCAGGTGTTACCTTGAATATTCGCAGCAATCGTAGCGCTCTCAGCACAGACAAACCGAACGATCCTCCCTTCACTTCGGACCACACTACCTCGAATATCGAACCACTGATGACGACACAGTCGAACCGGTTGAATGATGACTCGAAGTATATTCTTGGCCCCAGGGCGTACATCTTGATCCACATCTCCATCATGAACAGTCCGAGGAACACGTACTCCGCGTAGTCTAAAAGTATAACACGATACATTGTAAAACACATCCAGCATTGTAGATTCACACAAAATACTTACACAAAAACTGTGTTAACCAGTTCGGTTGCCCATAATGCTCGACCGCCACACAGACGGTGTTGAAAAACACGAGCACTATGACGAACCAGTAGAACCATTGCGTTTTCACCGTGTGGCGGATCCAGAACCGGAATCGCTTCTCCGCTCTCCAGAATCCTTTACATTTTCCTTGCGTTTTCACTTTGGCTTTAAGATATCCTGTAAAAATAAAGAAATGTTCGCCATTAGCAATGGGAATATGATAGAGAATCGCCGATGCTAATGACTACTGAAGCAAAGATAAATCCTACGTCACTACAATCGAAATACTGAATCAAGAATGAAGAATGGTAACGATGTGTGTATGGTACAGTGCTGAGCAGTTCGAATATATATTGAAGCATTTTGGATACAACAAATTTTGCCGAGTATTTACAAAGCACATGAGTTATTTACACTAGGTAGTTACGAAGCACCTCAGTTGTTTGATTTGTCGAGCACAATTTTACATCTACGCTTTAGCGTCAGTAGAAAATGAGCTGCTGAAGGTATGCAAATGCATGTTATTTACACTTTTAATGTCTACATTTTACATTTTGCGTACATTCAGGATCAGAGCATCAATCGAATGTGGAGAAGATGCACTTCTTCCTTAACGCCTTCAAAGGCTCTAACTTACACCACCTTTCTTGCATCTTTTTATTCATCAAATTTACCTTACTTGTTGTTTGCTAGCGCCATAAAATCTACAAACTAAAGCTTAACATACGCATCTCTCTGCAGATCAAGTTCCCACATTTGGAATGGTGAGCCCGCTAGTAACTCTGCGAACAACTTTCAAGCACTAGCTTAGCAAACCCGTAAACCCTTACCCATTTACATCAGCATTTCCCAAAGATTTAATGTGGCAATTTACAGTTACTTGTACAGAATGCAACAGTTGCTTACAAACTCAACTAGCACCTAAGAGAAGAAGCTTACTAATTTGGCTGAGAATAAAAAGAATGACACAGTTCCGTACCTTTACCTTTCTTGCGCTTTGGAACAAACACTTCACGCGCGCAGAAGTCATGGAGAGAGTTTTGAGGGGGTTTTGCATTTTTTTTATGTTTGATTTTTTTCAAAGAAAATGTAATGCACAGCGTTGTGAGACAGATCGCGGGGGCGATGGGATACAGTGCATGCAACATGAAATAGAAAAGACAGATGAAACAAAACCCAACAAACAAACGGGAGACACACGTAGAGACGAAAAAGAAAAATAAAACCAACAAACAAACAAACAGACAGATAGGGAACGGAGTATATGAGTAGTAGAACACCGAAACAGGAAAACCGAAAAGAAACAGAACACGATCACAGGACACGAATAGAACACGTTTGCTGATGGTTTGTGTTGTCACTGGTTAGTTGGTGTGTATGTTTCGGGGCATTTATCTATATAATGTTGGTTATGTTGTTGTGTGTGTTGGTGTAATATTTGGTGTTTCCCTGCAAGATAATAGCTCCATAAATAGAGATCACAAACATTAAGGTTATAGCGATCTGTAAACGCCTACATGTATGCAATTGCATTTACAAAAACGATCTTTCGTTTGTTTACCCCTATAAAAAGCTATCTCTTGATAAGAATGTGCCTATGTGTGTGTGTGTGTGATAGGGTGGCGTTTTTATGTCAGTGTGGTTGTGTTTACAACAACAAAAAACCAGAGAAAACTCGTCGTGTGAAAAGAAAATGTTTCAAGTTACCGTCATCACCACAATCATCATCCGGATCGTCCTCTTCGGTGTCGGTCGATTTGGATTTGCCGAGGTTTTTCAGCTTTTTCCGCTTAGCAGCAGCACGCCTTCGAGCTGTTGTTTATGTGTGTGTGTAAAAAAGACAAGTAGAAACAACTGTGTTACTTAAGTGAACAGTAAAAAAGGTATCAAAAAACAGAAGCAAAAGAATAGCATTATTATAAACAGATGTCATGAGTTTTTTTGTTATCGCCCTGTTTGACACATCCATCTCCACAAAGCGTTTTTCTCTCGCTCTCTTGATTTGTTGACTCTCTCTCTCTCTCGCTCTGAGGTTTTCCCGCGCACTAAATAACAACACGCACACACGCTCGCCCGGAAGCGGCTGCACGACTACAACGCTCACGTGATAAGAGTGAACACTCCCGCGTGAACACGCCCGGTACGGTGGTAGTTCATGCCGCCACCAGTTCATCCGGTGTGCTAGACGACAGTCCGTGGTATCGGTTCGAAGCACTGCGGGCGGCGCATGCGAAGTGTACCGTGGTATTTGTTTGTGCAATACCAGCGCATACGGCACACGTGTCGTCCCGGTGGCAGGTGTCCGGCGAATGAAATGTGGGGTTCCCCATCCGAACGGACGTGTGACGGACGGGGGGTACACAGGGCACACACATGCGAGGCCGGGGGAGTTGTTCTAGTTTTCCGTCAATTTTTTTTTAATGATGCGGCGAGCACCG
>KZ063615.1:30357-43123 GCA_002091835.1 Anopheles maculatus
TTGGGGGGGGGCTGAGGGTGGTTTGGGAAATGCTAACAGGCAGATCGTTCGAGCGTGCTACGCGAAGCCGACGGATCTGGTTTTCGGGAAATCGAGAAAAATCAATTTTAAAACCTGCTTGAGTAATCCAGTCGAGATAGGATGTCATTGCTTCGACAAACATTTGCCTGGAGCGACACTTGTGAAATTGAGCCTGTCGCTCAACGCGTCCCCTTTCGTTGGAAAACTCGCTGCCGGAGAGATGCCGCGAGCCGCGGAACGGACGGAACGTGAAACCGGGTTGGCAAGGAAGGTGGCACACACACATAGTTTGGCACAATATACATCAAATCAAAGAAGGTACGGTAAATTGTTGTGTTTATAAGGAAAAGAACAAACGTATAGTAAAAACACAAGTTGTAACATTTGCAGCCGGCTACACCGGAAAAACCCGCCGTCAGTTTGAAGATCTGCGATCGTGTACAGCGGCACCGGTACGGTACCGCGGGCGACCACCACTATACCTACCCGCTGAGCACACCGAGCACTAGATTAAGCATGAAAAAGGACCCGAGCACGATGAGCGGCACGAAGTAGATCCAGTTGAAGGTTGACCCGAGCGCATCGTTCGTCTGTGGAGTGTACGGTGCGATTAGCAAGAAGTGCGTTGCCGCACTGCAATTGGACCTACCCAATACAGTATTGCCGTCCAACCCTCCATGGTGATGCACTGGAACACGGTTAACATGGCGAACCCGATATTGTCGAAGCTGGTGATGCCAAAGTTGGGCCCTTCCCACTGCTCGATACAGGTGCTGTCGTTGCTGTTGCAGACGTACGCACCGGTCGGCGCTATCGTTAAGTTATCTGCATTGCAAGGCGTCGGAAATTCGCCCTCCTTCACTATTTGCGCTGGAAGAAAAAACAACCGCAAAACCCGCCGGTTAGAGCGAAGCTGGCCATAGACATCAGCGGCGTTGGGACAGGCATACTTACAGATATCCTCTAAGCTGTAACAGCTCCTGTGCAGCGCGCCGGAGTAAAATTCTAAGCCTATGATTGCAAAGATAACAATTGCAAACAAGACCAACAATCCGATCTGCAGCAATGGCGCCATGGCTTTGATGATTGATTTTAAGACTACTTGTAAACCTGTTCGGTGGCCGGGCAATGGTTGGATGCGAAGAAAGTTGGAGCATAGTAATGTGTGTTAGTGGTGTTGATTGGATTAGTGATTCGGTTGTGTTTTTTTTCTACACAGCGAGAAACCTTGTTAAAAATAGCAACTGTTTTTGGGACGCTACGAATACAGGCAGACATATGGGTGAAATTGTAAATGAGGCTGAAACCCGCCTGAAGTTATGCAATTCGTGTAGAAACGAAGCATTTGATTAGTTTTTCAAAGGTTTTTTGGTTTCTATTTTTAACAAGACTTGCGTACAGATATTACACCACATAAAAACTTCTAAAAACATATCAAAATAAGAGTAACACAACACAAAAATAATAATTAAAATACCCTAGGAATTTCTGGAATCAAATTAATAGCTAAAATTTACTCAAATTCTTCATGAACATTTCAAATCTATCAAGTTTTGTAAGTAAGTCATAAAAGCGATTCTATTGATATAATCATATCTTTTCTAAACTTGAAAACCAATCAGGATAAATACATGGCGACTAAAGGTATGCAAAATATTGTGTTTCACACCTTCAGACAATATTAATTTCAATTACTTCAACATTAATGGTGGTGTTTAGTTTTAATTTCGGGCTCTAAACTATAAAATACAAGAATTTCATAATAAGATCGAAACATAATTATCAATTATCGTAAAACACCATCAAATGATATAAAAAAACAAAAAACAAAAATATCAAAAGCTACAAAATCTTCATTTGTACTAATAAATTAAACTCTATCTATAAACTATAGAAAACAGAAACGACACCACAGAATGTATGAACAAAACAAACACTATTGCTAAGTTTGCCAACAGTGCCGGCAGCTAGTTGACTACTCACTAGGAATTCCAGAAACTAATTTTAAGGGCCTTAACACACGGATCGCCCTTAGTGTTCTCAGATCTACTTCCGGTCCCTTTTGGGGGAACAATGTGATGAATCTAGCAAACAAGAGCAATCCCAATAAGATAAGGTTTCAGTTAACACGCCGGATAAGAGTAAGATTTAGTGCTAGCCATCTACTGGGAGGCGATAAAAGGTGAACCGGCGTAAGATTTACGCCGCATCGTTGCGATGTAGAGTTGTTGCTCGACTTTTTGTTCTAAGTACCGCAGCCTTCAATAAACTCGTTCAATTCATTCATCAAACAATGGTTTTGCGCCTGACGGAAATAACGACATTATGGAAATTTTTACGACTGCGCGCCGAAAACGTGTCCAGCTCACAATCAAGCGTTGCTGTTGTGGTTTCACAAACTGTCTTTCCTTATTGGCATGATAACTGTACGCTGCACTTCCGTCACCATTTATCAAACTATGTCGCACCGATGTTGAACCCTTTCCCGATGTTGTCCGAATGCATTCACCGTGCATTTCGCGCACCTGCGTCATCCATTTTGTTCAAGCATGCTCCCACCAACATACTACACACATGCCAACGCACCCCCGCAAGCGCATCTGCATCTCGTTGCACGCGTGTATGTACACCGCGAGAACTACCTAAAGACTGCTGTACCTCGTGGTGCATCTTCATCCTTCGTACCGTGCATTTGTGTGAATGTTGTACAGCTGTGTGTACTGTGTTTGATAAGCGTGCGTCATAGGATTTGTTTTTCGACATTTGTACCATCATTTACACGGTCATCGCATCCAGTCACGTCATTCTATTTTACCACCACCAACGTCATACACAAGTCTCTGATCTTCGACTGAGAGCCTTCCTGGCTTCAACGTTGAACCTGACACCGGTTTTGACTCCTACAGGTGTTTTTATAAAGCGAACGCTTAGGTTCCAAAGCATCTAACGAACCAAAAAAAATGGACGCGAATTGTATACCCTTTATTTCAGGACGTTCTCACAACAAAATAACTTTTAAAGCAAACGAACAAATATTTGCTCACCATCTCGGTCCGTGTTGCGGATGAGTTCTGTTTTTCCATCTCTTTAATCTACTCTCTTCCAACCCGAAACTCCTCAGAAACTGTTCCCTTACAGCGCTCGACTTTTCTTCCCCACCCCTTTATTACCTGCCCCACCACACCGTGCCTGGTGCCGTTTACAATAATGTCAACCGTTTTGGTTTACTTTCTTTTTCTTTCGTGTCTTCTGTGAATGTTTTTCTTTGCCGTGCTCGAACTGATTAACACAAACCCACATTATACGGCTTGCCCTATGCGCAGTATCACAATCAAGGAAAAGAGTTTGAGAAATCGTTAAAATATCTCAACATGGGCTTTACCGGGATGTTTAGTGTTGAAACGATACTGAAAATCATAGGATTTGGCGTAAAGGTGGGTATCGATATCAATAGTTGATAACAGCAGTCGCGAACGTGTGCTCATCGACGGTTCCGATGGTTCACCACTGTTACAATGAGCGTATAATAAATTTCTCATCTTTTTTTTCTTCATTTAACCACATTGCTCATCATGCTCATCTATTTGGGTTTTTGGTTTATGGCAAGCTCATCATGCATTGTTTATTAGTTTCGAAATATAATGCAATCATTCACCATTCACTAGCAAAGGTTTGATAAGCTTCGTCGTGTTTGAATCGGCTGCTGGGACGATAAGGTAAGTGTTGCATGGCTTGTATTATACAACCTCAGGAGCGATGTTCCAGCAATATGATATGGAAGTCTTCTATCACTTAAGAGGGTAAGTACGCTGAAAATTTTGTCTTAACTCTAACATAATATATTACCAAATTTCTAAGACGTTTGATTCACATTTCAGGTGAGTACTTATTTTACAACATTTTATTGTGATTAACTGACCAATTATCTCAACCATGATCCCTCTCAAGCGATACTAAAGCTTATCAAACCTTTGCTTCTCATTTATGCTTAGTTTCGCTATCATTTAACCTGTTTTATTTTTCTTTAAAGATTTAGTTTTACAAAAACATTTCAAGTATAATTTTAATAAACTTTCTTAAGGCAACGGAATACATTTGTTTGCATCACTAACACGATGAAATTGGATGCAAACAAGTTTTCTATGTCTTTTATAAGTAAACACGAAATTCTTTAGTTCATAACAAAAGTAAATAGATTACTTTAAAATTAAAATTGTTTCTGATTTGTTCGTTTCAAATCTTTCACTTGTATCATTTTCTGTAAATAAAGTTATAGTTTTCTAGTTTTGTTTTAAATCTTATTTTAGTAACTATTTCATCCCCATAGTTTCATTGCATGTTAGCTAATCAGCATTAACTACTCAAAAAATTGCATGAACTAGCATGAACTATAGAAAGCCAACATATTCCTTTAGCCCGGACACGTTCGTCGCTTATGTATTGCAGCCGCTGTCACCCGGATTGCATGATTCACTTGTCGCATGTTTACACTAAGGTGAAGAAAGAAAAACTTTAACAGAACAAGCAGATTATTTTTATAAAATTTTGCGTTAAAGAACTATTTATGCTACAAAAAAAAGATCCATATTTCTAACAACAATTTTCCTTTCTTCGCCTTCCATTCATATTCATACTGTGTGTGTGTTCCTTTGCCCGGTTTGCATGATGCATGTGTCACACAAAGTATCCCACCCATACCTAGGCATCTTGGCCTGCGTACTTAGCATGCAGCATCATTTAACCCTTTTCCGTTTGAACCAACCGGTCCAGCATCCACCTGTCTTTAAGTATGCCCGCAACAAAAAACACGCACCGCAATGTTTTGCGCCGGCTGTCCGACCGGACACGGCTCCGTACTCTCTCTCTCTCTGATATCCGAACAGACACGGCGCCGTACTCTCTCTCTCTGTCACGTGCTAAATGTTTATGGTTTTCCATTTCGGTTTTGCTCTGGTCTTTGGTTTCGTTGTGGAAAGGATGTCGCAACTGCATGTTGTAAGTGATGTGATGTTACAGCTTTTTATTTGTCGCTTTTCGGTTTGTTTTATCTTCTTTTTTTCTGTACTACCAATTGGGTACTCAACGGATGATTGTTACTGCAAGTTTAAATGCGAACACACGAAGCAAGCCCGATCGTTTAAGCAATCTTTTCAAGCGGAATCAAATTTTGATGCAGAACGGTGCCGAACGCTCGGCGGCATACGTTGTGTGGTCCCGGTCTAATGCGCGAACTGTCGTCTCTTTGCTCTCCCACCTGAAATTATAAAAAGAAAAACATTAAAAAATACCAAAAAACTCTACCAGATTTGCTGATTTGATTTGATCCCTGTTCCTTTCCTGCAGTTTCACGACGCGCCAACGACTCTGATCGATATTCTGAGCTTCATGAATTTGGTATTCACGTTCTTCTTTTTGCTGGAAACTATAATGAAACTTATCGCTTATGGATGTAAGGTTGGTACCGCCGCGTCACCATCAGTCCCCGTATCAAAACGAATCATCAAACGAATGCAAACAATTTAATCCGCCAACGCAAAAACAAAACAAAGCCGTACCATGCAGGCCCCGACAGACAGAACAGGGTGGCCAGCCAGTTTCGTGGCCTTGGTGTACCGCCTGTGTACTACTACTCTCTTCTGTTATTGCTTAATATGTGATTTTGATTTCACTTCGTTCACTGTGTCTTTCTTTTCGTCGTTTCGAAGAGTACAACCGATAAACGATCATGCATTTAGTCCGTTTTTGTTTTTGCTCCTTTCAAACCGTCACCCATCGAGCAATGTCAGTCAGCGGACAGAAGCTCAATACCCTTCCATCAAATCGTTCGCTGCTCGTAGTTCATCCATCCGCTCATTCTAGTACTTCATTTCGTGCGTCATAGAATTAGTTTTATCCGTTTCGCTATTCCTGCTCTCACCACGTCCTTCATTGTACGTTAGTTTTCTTGGTAGTATAACAGCAACCTAAAACGAAACAAAACGCAAACTTCAAAACCTCGATGTTCATAGACAATCCTTCTCTTTGAGCTGTCTTTTCATCTTCAATTACCTTTTCAACTTACGGCTTTCGTTTATCAGTTTGGTTTATATATTCTGTACATTTTCTTAACTACCGTTTCTAATCTGTTTACCATAGTATGTTGGCTAGATGCGTCCCGTCCACGGGCCGGAGACGATTATAGGTTATAGTTTTAGGGCGACAAAAAGCTCATTCAACGAAGCCTTGTTCGAACATTGTTTTCGCCGTACTGTATACAGTTTGTTTTTACCCCCTTCCCACCCCCCATTTGTTTTGTTTTGAAAACTCTGTTTGATGCTCTGTTTTTCGGTTTGTTTTGCATTCTGTTTTGCTTGAATTTCTTCGTTTCACGACTCTACTCTACTTTGTCGAACAGTGTTATCACTTCTACGTTTTAGTAGATGCTGTAGTCATCGTGGAATCGCTACCACTAGACAGTTTATTGATTGTTTCGGTTTTAGTTCCGTTTTTATTTTCTGTAACTGGTTCCGTTTCATCATATAAAGTTTTTGTTTTCTTCAAATTGTTTTATCACATTCACATCATGCTCATACGATTCATCACGTTCATTAACGAGCATTTTGTTTTGCATTTGTTTCCAATCTCCATCTCATGTACTGATTTTCTTGTCTTATCTTCTTTCTTTCTTTCTGTCTTGGAAATAAAAACCACAACGAACAACGAAAAACAATATCACACACACACACTAACACACTACTAACTATATGCGTACGCATATATAACCGATCAATCTTTTATCCTATTCGAGCAGAATTTTTTCAAGGACCCTTGGAACATATTCGACTTTATAACAGTTATCGGAAGTATTATCGACGCTTTAGTTCTAGAATTAGGGGTAAGTACAATTGATTAGCGCAGTTGTGTTTTTTTTCTATATGTTCTATGGTGTAGATGTAGCGCTGTTAACTTTTGAATATAAAACAAACATCTCTTTTCCATACTACCGGTTTGATAATAATTTATATCCTCAACATATCTCAATCTTTTCTTCTTTTCTTTCACCGGAAAAAAAAACAAAAACAAAAACAGGAAAACTCCTTCAACGTTGGATTCCTAAGACTGTTTCGTGCCGCACGATTAATCAAACTACTGCGTCAAGGTTATACAATACGTATATTACTTTGGACATTTGTTCAATCATTCAAAGCACTGCCATATGTCTGTTTGCTGATTGCCATGCTATTTTTTATCTACGCAATTATTGGCATGCAGGTATTTTTCCCTTTTTCAAGTATTCGCTCAATAACAGTATTTTCCTTTGTTTTGTTTTATTTTTTTATTTTTTCCATTTTTGGTTTCCTTTTCTGTTTGTTCTGTTTTCGATATTTGTACAAAAAAAAAGAAATGTTTTAAGCTCCAGTTTATATTATATCATTTTTATTGCTTCGATTACGTCACATCTTTGTGCGATATTTTTACATTAGTTTTATATTGTCCGGGTTTCTTAACCTTATTTTAGGAAATGTTTTTTTTTTAATTTTCTCTTGCAATCGCAATGCCAACAAGAATATTAAACTAAAGAAAAAAAAAAAAACAGTGTTTAACACATTTATCTTGCTGCAAAAACAGGATGGGTCCGTTAGAATGTTAGAGTGTTTGTTTCGTTTCGGCTTTTCTTCTTTCCAGTTCTACTTAGAATAGAAATTTCAAATACTTTCAAAACTACTTCAGCATAACTAGCAGTTACGTTTTTTTTTCTTTCGACTTCTACGGTTCAGATAGATAACAAAAATCACCGAGAAGCATCTAGTGCTGTCACAAAATTTCAAGATTCACACCGAATATTCAAGGTAACACCTGGACTGTCGATCTCAAGAACAACTCCTCGCATTATCGAATTCGTTCGATTTTAGGTCACCAAGTACTGGTCCTCGCTGCGCAATCTTGTCATCTCGCTGCTCAACTCAATGAGATCCATCATTTCGTTGCTGTTCTTGTTGTTCCTGTTCATACTGATCTTCGCACTGCTCGGCATGCAACTGTTCGGAGGACAATTCAATCTGCCCGACGGTACGCCGCCAACGAACTTCAACACGTTTCCGATCGCGCTGCTTACCGTGTTCCAGATACTGACCGGCGAAGATTGGAATGAAGTCATGTACCAGGGCATTGAATCGCAGGGTGGCCACAAGAAGGGCATGATCTACTCGCTGTACTTCATCATCCTGGTGCTGTTTGGCAACTACACACTGCTAAACGTATTCTTGGCTATCGCTGTCGATAATTTGGCCAACGCGCAAGAACTGACTGCCGCCGAGGAGGAACAGCTGGAGGAGAATAAAGAAAAGCAGCAGATGGAGCTGGACAAGGAAATGGAGGCGTTACAGATGCAAACTGATGGGTCACCGCCGCGCGTTGAAGTATCGTCTCCATCGCCGACGAGAGGAAACGGAAGCAGTAGCAGTTCGAAGGGAAAGAAAAAGGAGGAAGATAAAGAGGAGGACGACGATGAGATACCGGACGGGCCGAAACCGATGCTGCCATACTCGTCGATGTTTGTGCTGTCACCAACTAATCCGTAAGTAGAATGTAGCATGTATTTAAGTTTACCAGAGTCTGCTTACGATCTTCCATTTTCTTTGCAGTATTCGTTGTGCAGCCCATTGGGTAGTGAATCTACGCTACTTTGACTTCTTCATCATGGTCGTCATCTCACTGTCATCGATCGCACTAGCCGCCGAAGACCCGGTGGAGGAAGACTCACCCCGTAACAAAATCCTCAACTTCTTCGATTACGCGTTCACCGGTGTGTTTACGATCGAAATGTTGCTAAAGATAGTCGATCTCGGTGTGATCCTGCATCCGGGCAGCTATCTGCGCGAGTTCTGGAACATTATGGACGCCGTCGTCGTTATCTGTGCTGCCGTCAGCTTCGGCTTTGACATGACCGGCAGCAGTGCCGGTCAGAACCTTTCCACAATCAAATCGCTACGGGTGTTGCGCGTGCTGCGTCCGCTGAAAACAATCAAACGTGTGCCAAAGCTGAAGGCAGTGTTTGATTGTGTCGTCAACTCGCTCAAGAACGTCATCAACATACTGATCGTGTACATCCTGTTCCAGTTCATCTTTGCCGTCATCGCGGTGCAGCTGTTCAATGGGAAGTTTTTCTACTGTACCGACGATAGCAAGCACACGAGCGAAGAGTGCAGGTACGTTTCGAGGGAGGTGCCAGGGCTGCCATGGACGAGCACGATGTTTTTATCCGCTTACGCATTCCAGGGGACACTTTTTCGTGTACGATGGTGCTGATCAACTGCCACGAAGAGAACCGAGAGAGTGGAAGACACAAAGCTTTCACTACGACAATGTGGCGACCGCCATGTTGACACTGTTCGCCGTGCAAACAGGCGAAGGATGGCCTCAGTATGCTTTCATCTTTTCATATCTCTCAAATCTTTGTTGTCGGCTCCAAGTGTTTACGTGCAAAATTCCATCCTTTTTCGTGTTCTCTTACAGAGTGCTTCAAAACTCGATGGCCGCTACCTACGAAGACAAGGGTCCAATCCAAAACTTTCGCATAGAAATGTCCATATTCTACATAGTGTACTTCATAGTGTTTCCATTCTTCTTTGTTAACATATTCGTGGCCTTGATTATCATTACATTCCAAGAGCAAGGTGAAGCGGAACTACAGGACGGTGAGATAGATAAAAATCAGGTAAAGGAAACCCATCTCAGCTTAATAAGTTGTCTTTAGATGCCTAGATTAGTCTGCCAGCTGGGAAGAAAGTTGTTCGAACGCATTCATTATCCTTCGCCATTCTGTCATTGTCTTCACTTTCAGAAATCGTGCATAGACTTTACGATAGGTGCTAGGCCTCTGGAGCGTTACATGCCAAACAAGCGGAATAGTTTTAAGTACAAGGTGTGGCGTATCGTCGTCTCGACACCGTTCGAGTACTTCATCATGATGCTAATCGTGTTCAATACATTACTGCTGATGATGAAGGTGCGTATATGGGTTCTGTTGTGTTGTTTCCCCGAGTTTTGCTAATTTCTAAACTTCAACGTACCCTTGCTCGTGGAAGAACGTCCCCCGTCCTGCCCCCTTAAAACCCCCCACTTGCGGCACCATGTGCAAACTAACAAGCTCTCGTTATTATAGCAGAAACAGCGTTAACAGCATACTGCAGTTATAACTGATTGAGGTGAACGTTGAACCTCATGCCTTTATCTACGTCTCAAGTTACCAACAAATTCGATACTCAACAGTCGAAAGAAGTAAAAACCAAAACTCTTCAAAGAATTACACGCTCGATGCAAATACCATACACATGATGTAAATAATAGGAACTGTCCAACATTTCCTTCCCACCTTCTGAGTAACTTAACTAACCGCAGCCTGCAATGTGATCGATAGGGATAACAGTTCACAGTTTGATATCTCCGTTGAAGTGTAGCTATGGTTTTCCGTTTGGATTATGTTCATGTTTCTTTATTACGTTTGTTGTAATATTTGGGTTTTCCTTTCGGTGCACGTCTTGTGTAGCATGTGTTGTCTCTTTGATTTGTTGTGATTTTGTGCACTTTTTTGCTTTCTTTATGCATGTGGTTTTGATTATGTTCATGTTTCTTTATTACGTTTATTGTAATATTTGGGTTTTCCTATCGGTGCACGTCTTGTGTAGCATGTGTTGTCTCTTCGGTTTGTTGTGATTTTGTGCACTTTTTTGCTTTCTTTATGCATGTGTTATTGTTTGTGCAAGCTATGTTTTACGTTTTTACTTGATTTATTCTGTAGTAAAATCAAGTTTCTGCATGCTTGTTTGTTGTTTATATGTGAAACGATATTTTCACCCCTGTTTTTACCAGTTTTTACAATAAAAACTATAAAGCTTAAAAAACACTGAAATAGGAATTTAAGAGAAAATAATTATAAGATACAATTTAAATTAACTAAAACCACATAAGTTTTGCTCAGCTCACCAACGTGCATGGAGTATTGCATGAGAAAACTGTGATTGTTATTCAAGGAGAATGGGAAAAAAGGCTTTTGTTTCACTTTTGTCTTAGCATGATATCTATTGAATGCTTTTTAGTTAATTATCTTTTCGTTTCCCCATTGGACTGTGTGTTGTGAGTGTGCGTGTATTGTGATGTTTGTTTGCTCAATCTAATAATCATCACTGTCACAAAAATATCACGTCCCTCGTCAATGTTTGCTGCTTGCTTGTAAGTGTTTTACTTTTGTGATTGCATCCTGCACCTGTGTTTGTTACGTTTTCTTTCGTTTCTCGTCAAGTGTTTGTATGGTTGTGTGTGTTTGTTTGCACGTTGAATGCACAAGCAACGCGACAAAATGCGATTCGCTGCTGAGGATCGTCGTTGCTGTTGTGGTTTCACAAACTGTCTTTCCTTATTGGCATGATAACTGTACGCTGCACTTCCGTCACCATTTATCAAACTATGTCGCACCGATGTTGAACCCTTTCCCGATGTTGTCCGAATGCATTCACCGTGCATTTCGCGCACCTGCGTCATCCATTTTGTTCAAGCATGCTCCCACCAACATACTACACACATGCCAACGCACCCCCGCAAGCGCATCTGCATCTCGTTGCACGCGTGTATGTACACCGCGAGAACTACCTAAAGACTGCTGTACCTCGTGGTGCATCTTCATCCTTCGTACCGTGCATTTGTGTGAATGTTGTACAGCTGTGTGTACTGTGTTTGATAAGCGTGCGTCATAGGATTTGTTTTTCGACATTTGTACCATCATTTACACGGTCATCGCATCCAGTCACGTCATTCTATTTTACCACCACCAACGTCATACACAAGTCTCTGATCTTCGACTGAGAGCCTTCCTGGCTTCAACGTTGAACCTGACACCGGTTTTGACTCCTACAGGTGTTTTTATAAAGCGAACGCTTAGGTTCCAAAGCATCTAACGAACCAAAAAAAATGGACGCGAATTGTATACCCTTTATTTCAGGACGTTCTCACAACAAAATAACTTTTAAAGCAAACGAACAAATATTTGCTCACCATCTCGGTCCGTGTTGCGGATGAGTTCTGTTTTTCCATCTCTTTAATCTACTCTCTTCCAACCCGAAACTCCTCAGAAACTGTTCCCTTACAGCGCTCGACTTTTCTTCCCCACCCCTTTATTACCTGCCCCACCACACCGTGCCTGGTGCCGTTTACAATAATGTCAACCGTTTTGGTTTACTTTCTTTTTCTTTCGTGTCTTCTGTGAATGTTTTTCTTTGCCGTGCTCGAACTGATTAACACAAACCCACATTATACGGCTTGCCCTATGCGCAGTATCACAATCAAGGAAAAGAGTTTGAGAAATCGTTAAAATATCTCAACATGGGCTTTACCGGGATGTTTAGTGTTGAAACGATACTGAAAATCATAGGATTTGGCGTAAAGGTGGGTATCGATATCAATAGTTGATAACAGCAGTCGCGAACGTGTGCTCATCGACGGTTCCGATGGTTCACCACTGTTACAATGAGCGTATAATAAATTTCTCATCTTTTTTTTCTTCATTTAACCACATTGCTCATCATGCTCATCTGTTGGGTTTTTGGTTTATGGCAAGCTCATCATGCATTGTTTATTAGTTTCGAAATATAATGCAATCATTCACCATTCACTAGCAAAGGTTTGATAAGCTTCGTCGTGTTTGAATCGGCTGCTGGGACGATAAGGTAAGTGTTGCATGGCTTGTATTATACAACCTCAGGAGCGATGT